>JAUPMG010016581.1:0-15373 GCA_031762675.1 Pachysandra terminalis
ATATAAATATATATATATATATATATATATATATATATATATATTTTTATTTTTTATTTCTGCCAAACACCAAACATGGTGTTGGCATCAATACATTCATGTGTCAACAAGCTTCGTGTGTCAATGTCCTGTGCATTAATGGCCACGTGTCGAGGACCTGCACATCATCGGTTGCGTGCGTCAAAGGGTATGGGCAACAGTGGTACAAGCGCCAATGGGTACGCGTACCAAAGGGTATGGGCACCAATGGGTACACACACCAAAGGGTACGGGCACCAATGGGTACATGCACCAAACGGTACGCGCACCAAAGGGTACGAGCACCAGTGGGTATGTGCACCAAAGGGTACGGGCACTAGTGGACCCTCGAGTGAATGCTCGGGGCCCTTTTTTTTTTTTTTGGTTATCAAGTTCTAATCCTTTTTGGCTATTAAAACCCAATCATCTTGGGGATTCTTTTGAAATCGTCAACACCCAATCCTCCAGGGATTTTTACTGGAATCGTCAGCATCCAATCCTCTTGGAATTATTCTTGAAATTGTTAACAGCCGTTCCTCCTCGGGATTTTGCTGAAATCGTTAATAGCTAATCTTCCTCGGAATTTTGCTGAAATCGTTAATACCTAATCTTCCTGGGGATTTTTCTTGAAATCGTTAACAACCAATCCTCATCGGGATGTTGCTGAAATCGTCAACCCTCAATCCTCTTGGGCTTTCTGATGAAATCATTAAAAGCCAATTCTCCTCGAGATTTTGCTGAAATCGTTAACAGCTAATCCTCCTATGATTTTTTCGTTAAGATCGTTAATACCCAATCCTCCTGGGATTTTTTTTCCTGAAATTGTTAACAGCCAATCCTACTTGGGATTTTGCTGAAATCGTTAACAGCTAATCCTCCTCGAGATTTTGTATAAGGACATGAACCCAATAAGTTTAATTCCAGTGGGGTAATTTATGAAATTATAATAATTATGGGCCAAGTGAATAGGACTATAGGCCAACATGGAGACGATTGTAACACAATAGGGGAAAATAAGTAATTATGTAACTTTTGGGGCCTAGGTGCGTAACAAATTAAATTAGGGTTAGGGTTGTGCACGAGTGATACGTGGAAGGGGAAGAGAAGGATGCAAGGGGGGCTGATGGAAGGAAAGCTTCCATACCCATCACCTCTCCTTTTCCTTTGGGAGGGATTGGAAGAAGAAAGTTGGAGATAAGAGCAAGAGAGAGAGAGAGAGAGAGAGAGAGAGAGAGAGAGAGAGAGAGAGGACAAAGATGAGAAGGGAGATCTGGATCTAAGATCATGGGTGCCCTATTGCAGCCGTGAGGGAGAAGAAGAAGAAAAGGAAGCCAAGAGAAGAGAATTCGTATCACTGGAAAATCTCAGGTAAGTGATTCTCTAGTATGATCCTCTTACGGATTTTCTAATCTCAATGTGTTTAATGCTCCTAAGGTTTGATAATCCGAATCTATAAAAATGAGTTTGATATTCCGAATCTTTAGTATGTGTTTTGATGTTTGATAAAATGGTATTTCTACGTGTTTAAATCCTATGATGTTGAGTTTGATTGGTTGTGAATGCTTGGAATGGAGAAGATCAGATTTGGGGATCAAAAGCTAGATTTTCGTAACCCAAAAATTTCCCAGATCGCGACTTGGTCGGTAGGCAATGGTCCACCGGTGAGCCTACTGACAGAGTGTGTTTTTTAGGCATATTGTGACCTTCGGTGGGCACCGGTCCACCGATGGCCTCACCGACACCCTGTTAGTTACAGTATTTTGACCCGTCGGTAGGCATTGGTCCATCGGTGAGCCTATCGACAGAGTTCTGTTTTGTGTTAAAAACCCCACCAACGGGTACCGGTCCACCGGTGACCCTGCCGATGAGGCATGTCCAGGGATACAAGTTTTGCATTTTGGTTTGATTCTTTGGTGGATGATGTGGGGCTTATGCCATGGATTGGAAATTAGTTTTCGGAGACAAGTTTGACCTAAAGGCATCTAGCCTACCTGTAGGGAGTCAACTTGGTGCTCTATGATTAGTTGGGACCATCATCCCACCTTGGAATTGATATTGCAATTGTGATCCTTTGACTGTTATGATTATGTATTATGTTTGGGAACATGATAGGAAACTTATGACGGTTCACAATTGGATTATCCGTGTGTATGGGAGCGTGGATAGTTTCCATTGGAAATCCTCATTTGTTGTCGTAGTTAATATGCATACATGCTAGGCTGATATCGAATGTTAAGTGTGTTGGGAGGTGGTTGTTTGTGGGTGGAATTCCCTGAGTTGGTGATACTCTAATCTAGCATTGGGTGGAACTCCATGAGTAGTTTATACTCTAAACTAGCAAACATAGTGGCCTTCGTACAGTGGGTTAGCGCCTGGAACAAAGAGGGGGCTTCTGGTAGTTCCTAGGACCTAGATCCTAAATTTGTATCGATTGGGAAGCTTCATGTGAAGTACACTTAACATGAGATATTTGCTTAGTATTCATACGTTGCGCCTCATACATTTGTAATAATGTCATTAATGCATTTCATTATAGAACATCTGTTTGTCTCATTTCGCATCATTACACTCATGTTAAACTACTCATACTGTCTTGATTTATGATACCAACCCTTATTGGTGTCTGATTTTCATATAGGGATGGGAATTGCTGAGTTTCTTATTGAGCCTTCTAGCTCACGCATCTTCTCATGTTGCAGGTTGGGAGGAGTGATAGATGATCATGTCTTGCTGTGCTGCTTTGCTGCCTAGATTTCATCTTATTGTTCCTTTGGATTGTTAGTGCTCTTATGGGTAGTTTATGTAATGACTTTATTTCTGGTGTTCAGATTATGATTTTGAAGTAGTTACTTTGGATATTGTATAGATCATGGCTCAGCTGAAGCCATGGATTTTCTTGTAATCGTCGAGATTATTATGCTATTTTCTTTTGAATTTATTTAAGCTTCTGCACTCTGATTTTTCATAAAGGTAAATAGTTGCTTTTATACTTATGGTTTGATAGCGATCTGCATTCCATGAGTGGAACCCGAAGGTCTCACCACGAGATTCGTGCCACCCGCATAGGGATACGTGCCACGGATTTTGGGGTGTGACAGATTGGTATCAGCGCATAAGGTATAATCAGACCTGCGGTCATTCGACAACTTTGCAGCTTAGGCCAGACCTAAGTTATCTAAGTCTGCCGGAGTCGGATTGGGATTAAAAGATTGTGAGTCTAAGGACCAACTAGGAGTTTAGAAATAGGAAAGATAGTAGAGTCAGAAATAAAGAGAGTAGTTGAATTATAGATGGTGGACCTGTTTGTAAGAATAATTAGATATTGTTTTGGTGGGAGGAATAGAATACCATGGGAATAGATATGTGAGGATGAGAAGGAGTGCTGATTTTGTTTATACACCTTAAAGTATACGTTTCGAAAGAATACTGAAGGATGGTTGGCCAACATACCTGAGGGTCTTAGGAATGAACTTTAGGATTGTAGGATGTGCTGTTTGGGTGAGTGTACTGTGTTGGGAAGTTCCACGGAATCTGACCACCAGGAACTCACATTGTGGTGAATGCTAAAGTTTATGTATACATGTACAATCCTAACACTGACCAAGTACCTCCATAAATATAAGGGATGATGTAGTTGCAAATGCATTTTGGCCCTATAATTTATGAAAAGGAAGGTGTGTTAGTATAAGTATAAAGAATTAATAAAAGACACTATATATCTATTTTTGAGGGATTATTCCCAAATATGATTGCTGATTTATTTATAATAAATTGGATTAAAGTAAAATGAGTAGAAGAAGGAAAAAAATGGTATAGGACCCTTATAGATTAAGTGTGATGTATAAATATGGTAGGGTCAAGAACAAGTCTAGTTGAGCAACTACATAAGTTTAGGATGAGGTGTAGACCTGGTACAGACCCGGTCCAAATATTAAGTGAAATTGAAAATAAATTATTTTGGGATGAAAATAAAATTCATTTGGATGTGTTAATTATGAAATTAAATTATAGAAGAGAAATATTGAAATTAGAAATTAAAAATAAATTTGTTGAGCACTTTTAGTGTGCATCGGTACCCTTGTCGGTACCCACCGGTCCACCGGTGGTGCTGGGGTACTGAACACGAGATTATTTTAAACCTCTACTCTTTTCTCCAAACCCTTCTTTTTCCTCATCCTAGCTTCTTTCTAGATCTTCATTGATCAATCCCTTGTTCTAAAACCAAAAATCCCATTAGACCCTAATCTTTTCAAAAACCCATCGTTCTCTCTTGTGAGAGAATCCTTTTCATCTATTGCCTTTTCTACAATGCCGAGAGTCAAGACCACACGCAAGCCGGATCCTTTGCGGAGAACTAGAGCCGCGACAATGAAGAAGAAGAAAGACGACACGAGTTCCTCACATCCATCACCGGAACCCTCGGATGCAAAGGCTTTCTCAAGCTCCGATTAGGAACCAAGAGCGCCGACCCCTCGACAAATTTCATCACTCGAGAAGGCCATCACACACTCGTTCTTTAACCGGCCAATCATCATCGAGAGGCCAACGAAGACTGAGGATGTTCGACTTTACAGGGTGCTTGATATTTTGGTTAGAGCAAGATGGCAGCTCATTTTGAATTGGGGTGGATCGGCCTACTCGGTGGTGCGAGATTCATGTATACTTCCATGACCTTGTGCAATAGGCGAGGTATGTTCATCGATTTTAAGATTAATGATAGGCGTCACCGATTGACTGTACCCTTAGTGGCTGAGATCATGGGTTTAAACATGAACCCAATGATGGCCTATTTGCTTGACCTGGTAGTTGTGGATTAGCACGAGGTGACCCGCAGATTGTGTGGAGACTTGGTGCAGTGGAGGGATGGCAACGCCCTTCCAGTGACCTCCATGCTACCCCAGCACCACATTCTCCACAATATCTTTACCTGCAGTGTATACCCTAGGTCGGGGAATACCACGGATCTCGCGACTCACATGATCCAGATTATGAACCAGCTAGCTCTTGGGCACTAGCCCTGTCTGCCCAGTCTCATTATGCAATTCATCATCTGTACCATCACGAACCCTAAGAAGACGACTCAGTTGCCTTTTGCTTGCCTAATGGTGCCTTGGCTCGGAGGTGGGGAGTACCTTTGCTGTAGTGACCCGTGTCTTTAAATTATAATTAATAAAATTTAATTATAATTACCAGTAAATCCTTGTGAAAGATTATGTAGAATCGTGTATCTAAATAATTAAAATTAGTAGAATTTGTAATTTCAATAAAATATAGGACCCACTGTGTAATATTAGAAACAATAGGGTTACTTGAGTTATTTTAGAACCTAATGGAAGTTAGGGTTTGATTTTGGACGTGTAAGACAATGTCATTTGACCAAGTCATTAGGGGTAGATTAGTAAGTTTGGGGAGGAATCTTATTGGAGAAGTTACCTTATCTGTTGGTTAGGTGTGAGGAGAGTTAAGAAAGGGTAAAGAAGTAAAATTGATTAGTTTTAGAGGTAAGCAAGAGGGATCAATAAATAGTGACGTGAATAGTGTTTTGAGAGGGGGAGTTAGGGTTTTGATGTTTAAGAGAAAGGGAGAATCCAACCCTAGCTGTCACAAACCTTGAGAAGAAAACCAAAAGGGTTTTCCTATAGAGAAAAGAGAGAAGAAGAAGGGAGAGAAAGAGGAAAAAGGGTTTGCAGAAATCTGTTTTGGGAAGAAGAAGAAGAAGGAAAGGAAGATTGATGATCTTCGTTGCTGAAAATCTATCTACATCAGATTTATGTAAACGAGGTAGGGATTCTTGCGTTTCTATGGTAACTTCCTTTATGGATGATTTCAGTGCTATAGATATAGCAAGAGATGCAAGATCTTGCTTTGAAGCATGATTGAATGGTGTTGAATCTCACTTGTATAATCCGATTTTAATTATTAGTTTTTGTTTGTGATATTAGGGATTAATGTTTTCTAGTGTATTTGATGTTTGGGGTGAGAAGAAGTGTGAAATTTAAGGTTATGGGAAGTTGGGAAAAAAGCCCTAGGAATTCTGGAAATTTCTGGGTAACAAACAGTAGCCTTATAGGTCTTCTCGAGCGTTTCTAAAAACTTATATAATTTATTTATTATTTTTATATGATTCACCTATGAGTTATAAATGCAACGCAACAAGTTTGAAACGCTTCTGACGTGTGTAGAATTAGTTATGGCCAAAACACCGAACAAGTGTCAAAGTTGAAACTGGCCTCGGTAGGTAGCTCGGCAGATACCCAAAAATCACAGCATTCTGGACTTTCCACCGAGCTTCGGTAGATCACCTACCAAAAACGTATTATTTATTTTATATTTTTCTTGGATTCCCTTGTCAGTTAGAAACACAATGGTCCAAGTTTGAGGTCAATCCAATGAGTATAAAAGAGTTATGAATTAAACACTGACTAGGTGTCAAGGATGTAGAATGGCCTTTGGTAGGAACCTTTGTTTGATGATTTACATGCTAGAACTATATTCCTGTGTTTACTATGTTATTATATATTCTTATGGATTAGATTTGTGTCCTTAGATCCATGATTAATTGGTTGTTAATTTATTGTTTAGATCTATGAAAATAAATTAGGTTTTATGTGGTTGTTGGTTGGATCATATGAGTAGGTTTAAGAGACTTGTTTATGATCATCAAAACCTTCGAAAACACTAGGTTTGAGTAGAGGCACAAAGCCCTGGAAGAAACCCAGAAATTGGATTGATTTTCATGTTCAGTAGCAGTCTTGGCAGCTACCGAGCAGCTATCGAAAACACAAAAAACAGTGTACTCTCTGGATTTGCTACCGAGATTCGGCAGCTATGCTACTGAGCTTCTCAGTAGGAGTCTCGGCACCTATCGAGGCCCAGTAAGCTTCAAATTTTATGGGGAGATTCTCTATTGAGTTGTGTACATGCCTGTATGGATGGTTTGTGTGCAAAATGTCTAGAATTGGGCGAATCATAAAAAGTATAGGAGAATGTCAAAAACTCAGGATTATCGGACTGATTTGAATGATATATGCGGTGTTATCAACTCAAAGGTTTTTGATATGGTCTTAGGACCTCAATATAAGATTAATATAGTTAGAGTTGGTCATGTAGGACTAAATTGGGCGATTAGTGCTTTTAACATCCAATGTTGACCTAGGTTTGACTTGAGTTGACTTCTGTATAACTTATGTTTGAATTTGATGATGTTGACTTGAATGACTGATTAAGGGTACTATGAGTATCCATGATTGTGATTGTGTTTGTGTTTGAATGACTTGAATTATGATTGTGGATATGTGAGCTTCTACGGTGGGTGAAAGCCCCTAAAGGAAAGGTTTGGTATGGGTGTACTCCACTGTGGGTGAGAGTCCCTAAGGGAAGGTCTGGTTATAGGTGAGCTTCCACCGTAGGTGCAAGTCCCTAAATGGAATACAAGTGTACTGGTGTATTCCACCGTGAGTGAAAGTCTCTTAAGGAATAAGAATGGCGGCTTTCCTCCGTGGGTGCAAGTCCCTAAAAGAATGGTTACTGAGACTGGTGTATCCCACAGTGAGTGCAAGTCTCTTAAGGGATAAGAATGGTGGCTTTCCTCAATGGGTGCAAGTCCCTAAAAGAATGGGTTACTGATACATGTGTGTTTCCACCATGTGTGCAAGTCCCTAAAGGAATCGACAGGTGGCTTCCTCCGTGGATGAAAGTCCCTAAAAGTATGGCGTGTTACTGGTGCAATCCACTGCGAGTGAAAGTATCTTAAGGAATAGGAATGATGTTTCCACCGTTGGTGCAAGTCCCTAAAAGGATGGGTCGTACGGTCGTGAGTTCGCATGAGCATGTGACTGGGCCAGGCCTGGTGACACCCTGCATTGCATTGCATCTCATTTCACTCCATGTTGGATCATACCTTGCATTGTATTTGACTTGACTGTGTTGCATATACATTATGACTTCTTGATGTGAATGTGATTGTGATTGTGATTGGGTCGCATTGGTCGTAGCAATGTGGACCTTGTGGTTACAGGTGTGTTTCCACCGTGGGTGTAAGTCCCTAAAGAAAAGGATTGTACAGGTGGGTTCCTTTTTGGGTGAAAATCCCTAAAAGAATGGTGATATGTTGTTGCTTGTGAGTATAGTGAGACTGTGTTTGTTATGTGTTTGCTTATGTGCATAAATGTGTGTTTCCACCGTGGGTGTAAGTCCCTAAAGGATTGTATTGGTGGTTTCCTCCGTGGGTGAAAGTCCTTAAAAGAATGGTTATGTGTAGTTTTCTTGTGAACATGGTGGAACTATGTATATGATTATGGTTAAGGGTGTGTTTCCACTGTGGGTGTAAGTCCCTAAAGGAATGGTGCAGGAAACTTCCTCTGTGGGTGCAAGTCCCTAAAGGAATGATTATGTGCTAGATATGTGGTACGTGTTTATATGGTTAAGTGGCCGTAGCATGGCGGGACAATGTGGTATATGTTTGTATGTTGATTGGTCTTAATGTTGGGACCATGTGGTGCTTGTTGTGGAACATAGTTAGACTATGTGACTGCTGTGACTTTGTTGTTGTGTAACATGGTGGGACCATGTGTACACTTGTATGACTGTTTGTTTGGAACATGGTGGAACCATGTGGAATCTGCTTGAACATGATGGGATCATGTGGGTAATCTTAACATAGTGGGACTATGAGGATTATGAACAATTGATGATTATAATTTGATATAGTTTGGTTTCCATGTGAACTATGTTTTACATGATGATTGTAATATTCATGCTAGTATATGAAATATAGTATGATGACATGATTAATACACATATGACTCTGATAGTATATGTTAGGTGAAATGCATGAAATGAACTGTACTGATTTACATGCATAAAAGTAGATATTGTAGTCTCGTAGGGTTTCTCTACTAGGCTTCGACTGATCCTTATCTCTACAGGTGATCGGATTGTCTGAGTTCTCGCAGGCTTCTGGAGATGGTGTCCCTGGTTTATGAGACTATATGACTTTACTTTTATGTTATTTTCATTTACCTTGGTTTGACCTCATGGAGGGCGAAATTGTAATAGAGATCTTCTAGACTTGATTATTTATTGTGGGTTGATAGTTCAACTTGCTTGGTTGGGCTATAGTTTCAATTCTGATAGATTTCTGATGGTATTTATTTCATTGAGACTCTGATTCAACCAGGTAAGTAGGGGTGTAAGTTTGGCCCAGCCTGCCCGAAGCTCGCCTGACCCAACCCTAATAACAGCCCGAACTTGTTAGTTGATTTGGGTTTGGGTTTGGTCCGGGCCCCAATCTGAGCCCGAAGTTCAGTTCGAGCTGGGTTCGGGCTTAGACTTATAAACCCTAAAAAGCCCGACTCGTACCGATAAATTAACTATTAAGGATATAAAATATATATTTTAAAGAATTAAATATAAGTCGTTGATGATTCTTAAATCTAATGGCTCATATCTGATGGCTCATATCTAATTCTTTTAAAACTAAAAACCTAATCTCTTCCATGTTATCATGTTTACAAGCTTGTGAAAAGCCTACGGCCATTCTTCATGGTCGAATCATGTCATCTTTTCTGACTCGGAACTCCGGCAACGACCAATCTTCAGCATCATAGGTGTTTGTCGGCGCCATATATTGTCACCAGTGATGAATGACCATTCTCTCCTCCCCATTCCATTTCTCTACTTCTCTTTTTTCTATTTAATTTTTTTTTCAATCGAACCCTCCCCATTATTATACTTGATCTTCTTTTTTTTTTTTCCCTTAGTCAAACCCTACTCAATCTCCCTTTGGTTTCTCTTGAATCTTCTACTTCTTCTCTTTCTTTCTTTTTTTTTTTTCAATCGAACCATCCCATTATTCTACTTGTTCTTCTATTTATTTATTGTTTTTTTAAGTCAAAAAAAATCCCAATCCCCATTCGGTTCTCTAATCTTCTACTTCTTTTATCTTATTTTTATTTTTTAATGTTTTTTCTGTCAGCCCTCCCTATTCTTTTAATTGTTCTTCATTTTTTTTTCCAGTCGAACTCATCCCAATCTCGTTATTTGAATCTTCTATTTCTTTTTTCTCAGTGCGAGTAAAGGTTTTAATCATTACCAAAAAAAAAAGTGAAGGTTTTAATTCAAAACATGTAAGTCAAAAAAATAATATAGCAAATGGAGCTCGGGCTGGCCTGAACCCAGCCCTAACCCAACAAATTGAGTTCGGGTTGGGTTCGGGCCTGCTAGGTTTGGGTTCAGTTCGGGTTAGGTTGGGTTTGGGCTAGCTCTTTTGAGTTCGGGCTAAGCCTGAACTGGTTGGAACCCGGCCCAACCCGCCCTACTAATAGCCCTACAGGTAAGGGTTGATGTCGTGGCTGTTTATCCGTATTCACGCGGTGGGTCTGAAGGTCGATTCCTTTGAATCCTCGAGATTCCATATCTTGGATTTGGGGCGCAACATTCACCGTCTTTGAGGGATGAGGAACAAGTTCAGCCCTTCTCCAACATCAACATCACAACCATGGGGACCAGGCCTCCTCAGCCTGAAGAGACCAGGAGAGGGAGAGTAAGAGCAAGGAGGGATGGACTGCAGACAGATGCACCATCCACATTCGCACCCCTGCACCAGGCATCCACTTCGACCCAAGCAGATCGATTCCCTCACCAGCAGTTTGCTAGGAGTGACAGCTCCATTGAGGGCAGAATGGAGACGCTGGAGAGGATTTCGACTGGGTTGCAGAGTACCATGGAGGAGATCCAAACATAGGTGTGAGAGCAGAGGACTGCTTGGGAGACGGTCACCGACTGCATCATGCGCTACCTATGGGAGATTGCCACTTCGTGTTACAAAGATAATGTGTTGTGCCACCATAACACTGCGTGCCATCACCCATGATGGAGCCGTAGTCGGCGAGTATGAAGGAACAAGAGGAGGAGGATGATGAGTAGAGGATTGAGATCCTAATGGTGTGTAGTGGTGGGGAGGGAGCCTCATATTTTGTTATTTCTTTAAAGAACTTGGTGTTGGAGATAAGCCCTATAGTCAATCTAGATTTTTCTTTTAGTGGCTAATTTCTGTAAAATGACGATCTCAAGTATTTATTAATAAAAGGGCATTTTTGATATTTTACTATATTACATCATATTGCTATTAGATACCATGGATATTGGGTTGAAAATGTCTTAGCTTTTAATGTTGATTAAAATGATTGAGATCGTAGACATTTTGGTAACCAATATCCTAAATGTTCCTAATCATTCAGAATTATCGAATTGGTATTCGACAATTCAGTTAGACTAGCTTGTGGGGTGTTTTCTCCTAGAGAACGGTGAATCTCAAAATCGTTAGTCTGAGACACTAGAACAACCATGAGGGAACTTACTAAGTTGCAATAAGGGCCTGAGCGTGATCATCCTTGATATTCCACATGGTAATTTTGCTTATAGTCAAAGTGGAATGTCTAAGTTGTGATGACGCTTGTGATCTGTAGACTTGAGATACTGGGTGGTCATTTAGATGGGTTGCTATACTTCGATAATACTAAGTGTTGTCTTCTAACCATGAAACTTCAAAGGTATTCATTGGGTATAGTGAAATGTCTAAGTGAACACTCGAGTATACAAGATAGGATCTATTGCCCTTAGCAAAGAGGGATGTGTCCTATGTGATTCGATTTAATCTAATCCAAACTAAGTCTCTGGCCAGGGCAGTGTGATGATTGGGATGAGATTCCAATTGGTATCACAAGATGAATTATATTATCAATCAAATACATATGATCAAACTAGGGGTTTTGACTTTTATCCATACCCTATTGGTTCTTTCGGGATAACAAAGATCGAATAGCACGATAATTACAACTGAGGAGGTTATCCGGATTAAATTCCTATCAACTGGATATATCTATGACATGTTGGTAGACGTTAACCATGTTAGTGGAAATGCCATAAATAAATTGTTTCTTTACATGGACAAAATTGGAATTGTTTCAGTTTTAATTAATTTATTTTTTCTACAATCCAGTTTTTGATATGAACCTAGTTGGTCACACACAAAAGAAGAATTGAACTCGGAATAGTCTTTTAGAAAGAATGGGGAGGAATGCCAAACTGTTTAGAAGTTCGGGGGTCAAAGTACAATTAACAGGAAAGAGGGGCCTAGGGTTTTAACCCTAGGCTTTATATAAAGATCTAGGGGCTTTTAAACAGATAATTCCAATAGCAAGCCGGCCCCTCTCTCTCTTCCTGCTCTAGTTGCGTAAATCGGTTTTGGAAACCTACTATCATAGGATTCCAAACCTTACCTCCCTTAGAGATTTTCAGTAATTTGTATTAGATACAATTGAACCTGAAAATCCACTGATCAGAGTTGATACTTCGTGTGGATATCGTTAGAGGTGGGGCACTTGTGCTGTTCTTTGGAAAGCCCCAAGAAATCACGCCTCGGGATTCAACCGGCTAAGAGGCTGAAGCACACGGAAAAGGTAATCGATTGTTTTCGATGTAAAAATTTATTTTAGATATATTACGGACGAATTCAGTGATAGGTAATTGGGGATTAAACAAATTAAATAATTAGAAGATGAGATCTAAAATCAAAATCCCTGTTCTTTTTATCTTTGTTGGCAAAAGCAATAGTCCTTCTTTACCAAGTTCCAATTGATTCTGGAAATTTCCTACCACTGAGGTGTATATTTGTCTCTGTTATTCGCTGATTGCACTAGCCTAACATAGTGATGCCTCTATTGCAAGTTCCTTTATGTGTTGATTCCTATGCTGATTCCTTTCGTCTTAGTAGATTTCCTCTTATAACATAACTATCATCTATTCCCTTAAATCTAAAAAGTAAATATATTCTCCTGCAATTGCAAGAGTATTCAGGACTCTTAAATCTAAAGGTGTATATTCGTCTCTGTTATGCGCTGATTGCACTAGCCTAACCTAGTGATGTCTATTACAAGTTCCTTTATGTGTTGAATCTTATTACAAGTTTCTTATGCCTCATTGATATCCTAATAATGTAAATGGTGACCACAGTAACAAAGATGTTGAATATAGTAACCTGGAAATCAAATACTGACAGTCAACGAGCAAAGTTGGGATATAGATTAACGAAACAGTATTCTTCCAATTGAATAGGCCAGGACAGAGCAAGGTTTAAAGTCTCGGGACCAGGGACTGGTCCCGGCCGATCCCGGTCCAGACCGTCGGTACAGTCCGGTACCGGTCCAGTACAAAAAGTGGACCACTCTTAAATTTAACAGAAAAAAATGGTTCGGGACCGGTCCAGATCGATACCTGTCTGGACCGTCTAGTTTATAAATTTAAAGAAAAAAACTGTCGGACCGGTTGTACTGGTTGTACCAGCCGGTCCGTACCGGTACCAGTTGTATCGGTCCGATCCAAACCCTCACGATACATAAAGTTGTATCTTGGCTTGGGACCGGACCGGCCGTGTCTGATCTCGGTACGGACCGGATCGGTCCGATCCTTTAAACCTTGGGACAGAGCATACCAGAAAATACCTAGATGTCCTAATCCCATTCTGTGGTAGATGATGAAGATTGTGAGACGTATCTGAGATAATTATGATACCTGTGACCTGTAATGCCTTAGGATTTTAGTGTGAACAAGTTGATAACCGATGACTATTGTTGGGCACAACAAACTTACATTGGAAAAATATAAGAAAAGAATTCGAAACTGATTGATTGTTCAGAAATGGCTCATTGGGTGAACAGTAGAAAAAGTAATGATAGATGGAAAGCATAAGTGCTAGTACTCAGCCTTTGTTCTGTGCAATTTGATCTCCATTGAAGGCACTGGTGTGGAATCTACTCAAAGGTAGAACTTGTGGCCAGTGTTCTATAAAGGGACTGGATTAAACAGTTGGATTATAAAAACTTTGAATTTTTTTTTTTTTTTTGATCCACATTAGCTTGGTGTATCAGACTTAACAAGCTTGCTTTATTAAAACATTAAAGTCAACAAAAAGCATTATGCAAACTAGTTGGGGTCCTTTTCCTCCATCCCAGTCAGATTGTGAACTTTCAAATCATACGAGTCTCGTCAGCCTTCCTCTAGCCTTTTCGATCCTTCAATTAGAACCATCTCATAACTTCTCATATGTGCTGTCTTATGTCACCATTTTAGATGGTCAAACCATCTTAATCTACTTTATTTAGCTCCTATAGAGGTTACTCCTCGGCTCTCTTGGATATGTTGTTACTTATCTTTCTTTATCTTTCCATGCATCCATCTCAACATCTGCATGTCAGCTTTGCTTGTAATATGAACATGTCACTTCTTGATTTCCCAACATTCTGCCCAATGAATCTAGCAGGTATAATCATCATCTAATAGCATTTACCTTTTTGCTAAAGTCGGTCTTTATCAATAGTGATCTTAATAATAGCTAGGTTATTAAATAAGAGGAACACTTGTATCAGTCTAGGAAGATAGGGGAAATAGACATTTCGATCATGACCGTCAAAGAAGTATCATGAACTGTTCAGGAGAAAAGTAATAATTTAGATTATTCACATTTAGATAAACTTCTTGACATTAATGCCTCCATGATGTGTCATCAGCTCAGCACTCGTGTCCATCACACATACAGAAGAGGTATTACAGCTTCTCATGAAAAGGAATAAGGAATGGCAATCCTGACACCCAAATTCTCTAGAATCTTATTGTCAATATAGGGGCAATTGAGTTGCAAAATTATTAGATGGTTTTAATGTATCTCTCCCAATAGTGATGGTTTCTCACAAGGTCTTAAATTTCCCCTTTTTCCCCCATTTTGTCGAAATATAGCGAAATATAGGCGAAATATTTCTCCAACCTGGCGAAATATTTCGCCAGGTCGCGAAATATCACTGAAATTTTGCCAGAAAAATCTGGCGATATCGAAATATAAAACCCTGGTTTCTCACCCTCCATCTTGGCAACCATTTCTCATAAATATAAACAACTAGCATTGAGTCAAGTTTTGAGATAAGCTTAGCATTCCAGAGCTACAATCACACTCATTCTAAGTGTCAACAAATCATTTTCCAGGGCTACAACCCTGTTGCTACTGGTGACTGATTAAAATTTATTATACTGACACGACAAAGTTCTTATTGGAAATTGAACTGCAGGTAGCTCTAGAAGACCCAAAGAGATTTCGTATAGAGATGACGTTCAGCCGCGGTGCAGATTTAAGCCCTCTAGAGGTAAAACACCTTCAAAATGAGGAAACTACTAAAGTAATACCTAATCGAAAATATATGATGGACCTCCATTGCATACTAAGGCTGCGTTTGGCCCAGCTTCTATAAGTACTTATTGCAGCTTATAGCTTATATAAGCACTTTTTAAAATTAAATATGTGTTT
>JAUPMG010016591.1:0-15373 GCA_031762675.1 Pachysandra terminalis
CAGGTTTACTTGTAGGTTTAATAGACTTGAATTATAGTGTTTGTTCTTATACAGGTTTATTTACAAGTTTGTAATCTCGTAGAAATAAGGAAATGCTTAAAAAAAAACAGACTATTACCGGCGGTTCTATATAACCGCCGGTAATTAGTTGTATATTTTGGCGGTTTTATACAACCACCGACCTATATATCACATATTGTCGACGATTTAAACCGCCGACAATGGTAGACATAGGACGGCAGTTTTATAAAACCGCCGACTTACACCTCCAATTTGTCGATGGGTATATTAAACTGTCGCCTTAGAAATTGTTCTGGCGGCGACTTATGACCGCCGAGCCATTGCGATCATAGGCTGGCGGTTATATTATACCGTCGGCTAAACAGGAGCCTTTTTCGGCATTTTAATAAAACTGATGTGTCCAGCGCCGAGAATACCTACCGCGACAGGGGAGTTCTCAGCGGTTAAATAAACCGTCGATGTAGGTTTCACTGGCAGTTAGCTCATATATCCCAGCGGTTCACAACCGTCGGGTAAAACCATGTATTTTGTAGTGGTAGGTCAGTTTGGACTGAACCACGTTAACTCTTTGTGTATTGTGATTGTTTGGTGTGTTGTTTTCTTCTTGTCTGTTTTCTTAGATCCAAACTTGTTTTTCCGCATTAGTGGTGGTGTTATCGATGCACTTGAATTTCAATTTATGTGAATGGTTTTTGAACTTTGTGAATGTAAAATTGCATTAACTCTATTTGATCACTCAAATTTCTAAAATAAGATGGTACATTTAGGTATCTTTTATAGGATTACAAGATTCATTGTTTTATCCCACATTCACTAATATATAGTTGAAAGGTAATTTTTTTACATATATTGAATGGATAATACGCAACCATCTACAGGATACTGTTCTTCGACGACTACGCCGAAGAAAGTTCGAGGACCCATGAGGTGCCTCGATTTGTATCGTCTACAGGAAGGACAAAAGCTTCCGGTTGTAGTTGATGACATGGAGCTACCCGTGGGGGAGTATGCCTCAAAACTACAAAGTTTCTTGGGTACTAGAGCTCGTAATGGCCATACATTGCCTGTTGTTGTCCAAAGTTGGAGAGCAGTAGATGGTAGGCGGAAGGACCGCGCATGGCAGGTTGTATTGGTAAAATTTTGTCTTTTGTTTATGTGAAATTATGGGTCTGTTTTAGTAGAAAAGATATTTGGTAGTTGTATGGCATGAGTCCTATTTAATCATTCCTGCATTTTTTGGCATGTGATGCAGGCCAAATTTGATATTCAACCTACTATGTGCCGATTTGTCATGCAGTCCCTAGGTAAGAAATGGATGGACCATAAATCAGATAATAAGCACAACTTTTACGATACCTGCACAACAGATGCAGAGAGATACGCTAGCAAACCTCGTAGCGTTCTCAAGAACCAATGGTACTCCCTCGTCCAATTTTGGAATTCAGATGAAAGGAAGATAATGTAGATTACGCGTTCTCGAAGATTTTATAATCATTTGTTTTAGTTTTATGATTACACATTATATAGCTAACTTATGTTAAACTGATTCAAAGCAGAAAAGAAGTCGAAGAAATAAGGATAACGGATCACAGCAAACAATCAGTCATACAGCTGGAACTAAAGGCTTTGCTCGAGTTAGACATAAGCAGGTATATTCCTTTACACATTATATAGCTAACTTATGTTAAACTAATTTAATCCTTGTTGGGTATAGCAAGTGAAGAGCGGCTCCACCATTCCACCTAGCCGTGCGCAACTGTTTATTACGACACATGTTCGTATTTATTACAACACATGTTCGTAAGAGCGGGGCCCCAGTATATAAAGTGGTTGCTGATAAGATTGTAAGTTGTATAAAACCTTTTGATTTCCAGCAATTTAATAGTATATCAATGTATTATTTAAATGACTAGCCGAATTAGTGGTATGTATTTTATATTACTTTTTGGTATGTTTTGCAGGATATGATGAAGCACCACATGTCATAGGCACCGGAGGGGTCACAGGATTGTACGTCCCGCGATGATATATTCTCTCAGGTTATGGGACCTGAGAAACCTGGGCGTGTCCGTGGCTGTGGGTTGGGACCAACCCCTACTAGACTATGGGGGCCGTCTTCCAGCCACTTCGGGGCCACAAACTTAACGGTTGAGGAGGTCCATAGACTGAGGGAGGAGGTGATATCCCTGCGAGAAGAGGTGACTCGACATAATGAGGAAGTTAAATCCTTGACAGAGAACGCATCTCGTCATGAGGCTGAGATGTCAGAGCTTAGGGATATGTTCTATAGTTTTGTAGCTGGCCAGGTAATGGATTTATTTATTTATTTATTATGTTCTATATTGTATGTTTCTATTACTAATATCATTGAACTCCAATTCTTCGTAAGGACCTCTAACAGATCGTAGCCACCAGTAGACAACTGAGATGACAGAGCTTAGGGATATGTTCTATAGTTTTGTAGCTGGCCAGGTAATGGATTTATTTATTTATTTATTATGTTCTATATTGTATGTTTCTATTACTAATATCATTGAACTCCAATTCTTCGTAAAGACCTCCAACAGATCGTAGCCACCAGTAGACAATGACGAATAATACATGTAAGTGTGATCTTCACAAATTGTTCCATATTCAATTGGATTCGACTATTGTGATGCTATAAACAGTGATCTTATATTCCCGTTGTTGTCTAACTATAATGCTTTATTTTTGTTGTCAATCTTCATTTTGGTAATATGTGATTGACCTAAGTAATGGCTAGGTTATTATGTTACATTGATTCTGCTAATTGAAATATTTGTTATTCTTCTGTTCATGATCAAATCCTCATGTATGGAGAATTTTCTGTTCTGTTCACTTGAAACAAATTTTTTAATGCCTAGGTTATTAGGTTCGACATGTTGAGGGACAAGGGGATGTGAGAGGTTTTTGAGGGATGATTGATGGGGTTTAACGGTGTTGGGTGAAATGAAAAAGAAAGAATGGAGTGAGGGAGAGATGTTGGATTGCCTGCTGCTGCTGATTTCTGTTGAAGAAGTGGAGGCGGTGCAGAGGGTCGTATGGATGACTTCATGGTGAAGAAGGTGTGGGGTTTGAAGGTTCAGGTGGGTGGTGTTGCAGGTTTGTAAAGGGGTTTTGGGTTGGTGATTTGAAGAAGAGTGAGCTGTGTTGTGTGCAGGTTCAGGCGGATGGGTGCTTGTGTTTGTGGGCTGATATTGAGAATTGCATAGAAAACAGAGGTGAGCCGAGAGTGCCGTTCAACTATGGGGAAAGGGTGGAGGTATGATAGAGATTGGTGAGTTGGAGGGGGTCGGAGGTGGTGGTTAATGGATGTTGGGTTGTTGCTGTTACGCAGCCGAGAGGTGGAGTGAAGAGAGAAATCGTCTTGAGCAGGTGGTTGGAAGGAGTTGGGAGAAATGGAGAACAGGCGAGCGAGGACAAGCCAATGCATCAACCAGTAGCCGAATTGTAGTGTGTGCCACAAAGACTGTTTGCTTTTCTCAGGGCTTGTTGGGGTTTCTTTTGTTCCTATGGTTCTTCACATTGTGAAGTCAAGATTCTTTGGGTCCTAATAATATTGTTTAACAGGAGTTAGAGGGTGGTAGTGGGGCTGTCCAAGTGAAACTGGAACATAACATGCTAGACTTGGGGGGAAGGGGGGTGGATTTTGAATTCATTTCAACTAACAAGAAAGTGGGTATCATTTCTGTATTCATCTCAAGATATATATATATATATAGACTGGACTGGATAGACAATACGTTCATTTCAACTCTGAAAAATATTGTGGTGTCATTTTAATTGCAAGGATATATAATGAAGAATAGATGTTTAGGTATATTGTTGTTAAACTTTAATCTGTTTGGTAGCAATTAATTTTGATGAGCTGAATTTTCATATTTTTAAGAATTTGAAGATATGAGTTTAAGAGGGTCATTGAGGTTAAGAATCATAAATTACACATGAAGATTAAATTATGAGTTGCTTGTGATGCATTGAGCCTTCTATATTTTATATTTTAACAGACTGATTCCAGTTACTCCTAATTGAGTTTAAAATCTTCAGCATGAACATTAATACAACTGAAGAAGAGGAGGATATAATTTTGCTTCAGCATGAACCCAGTAATACAAGGAAAGTTTGTTGGTAGATTAGGGTTGTTTAGGCCTGAGAATTTGGTGTTTTTACCAACTGGGTTGCAACTTTTTGGTTTTTATCGACGGAAATACCTAAGAAGAAGTTACATCTGGACATTTAGTTTGGTTCTTCAATAGCTAAAGCTTAGCATTATTCTCAATGTCACAAAACTTTTTCTGCATTTTTTACTTCATTTACTTCCTGTTCCTAATTATATCCAATTTTAATTGTATTTCACTTTCTTTTGCCTCAAGTAGAGGGATATACATCCTATATGATGATGTGCTCAGAATTTCTGTGGTGACAGTTTTGCTGGCATGATCAGGAAGCTTGCCTTCTCTGTCACTGTGTATCACATCACATCTGGAGAGAGTCCACCCCGCCCCAAGGAATCTGTTTTCATCAGATTCTACTGTTGTTGGATTGCTCCTCTTGCATCAAGGCCTTTTTTGTTACTCCATGTATATTGCTGTTGCATATGCCTTCTATGGTATAAACAAAGTTGCTGATTTTTTTTGTTGTTGTTGGAATACCAATACGAGCCTTTAGTTAGTGGTAGGTGATATGAGCCGTGATCCAACTCGGGATCGGATTGGGACGATCTCCGAGTTGGATCCGAGTTCAAACACTATGATTCCTAGTGTAAGATTCTCTTTAAAGACTCCCCATACTAACAACAGGAAGAGAGAGAAGAGTTAGTTTATAAGAAGAATGACAGGGCTATTTTGGGCAAAGAAATAATGAATCAAATCCCCATTATAATCTGATGAATTATAATAAATCAATAGAGTAATGTGTCATTACCGGCGGTTAAAGAAAACGCCGGAAAATATAATATATACTCGCATCCAGACACCGTCGGTAATGAATAAAAAAGTGCTCTTATAGGTCAGCTATTGCTTAAATGGGGCAAAATAAACTGCCGGCATATCATGAAAGAACAGCCGGTCAAAGTTTCATTATTAGAGGCAGTTTTTGTAAACTGCCTCTGAAATCGCCACTTAAATTCTTCTGCGACACCACTTAATCCGGCATTTATCATTTCGCCGGTGTGATATATGCCGGCAGTTTAAACTTACGTAGAGGTGGTTTAAAACCGCCCCTAACAGGCTTAACATTTGTAGTGCTACTCGCGCCGTTTCTTCACTATTTAAAGAAAATTAGTCTTTCTTTGTTTGTAGAATATCTTGGAGATCTCTCTGAGAAACCCAAACCCTAGTGTGGGGATCTGAAATCTTTTGAAGGTGAGAAAGATGGGAGGATCTTCTCTGTAATAGGGATGTAGCCATGTAACCTCCTTGAGGTGAGACAACGTGTGAGGCTCTTCTCTGGGGTAGGGGTGTGTTAATGGTGATTCTCTTGTAAAGGGGTGTACTCGGATGTTTAGGGCTTGAGAGGAAAAGAGATGGAAAAGGGGTGTGTTTTCTTGTATTTGAGAGTGTGTGTGAGACTCTTCTCTGGGGCAAGGGTGAATCCCTTTGTGTATGTAAGGTGTTGTGGGTTGTAGAAATTTGCTCATAGTGGAATCTTTGATTGTTGTGGCCGTGGACGTAGTCAGTTTGGACCGAAGCACGTTTTCTCTTTGTGTATTGTGAGTGTTTGGCGTGTTGTTTTCTTCTTGTCTATTTTCTTATATCCAAACTTATTTTTCTGCATTAAGGATCTGAAAATCAGGACTAATTTCCTAACAAGACCCAAATTTGAATGAAAATTCGGACGATGATCAAATGCGGAGAACGGTTCTGGCAGCAACTATCTGCATCACATTGACTGCTCGACTGCGTCCAAGAATAAGCCATGTTAAACAGTAACTCTTTGAATGGTGATTAAATTCATTAGCTAACAGAAGAGAGTTCTTACTTTTGTTGTCTTTGATTCCAGATATTGAAGCTCTTAAGAGGGGATAATGAGATTGAGGACTGGGTGAACTCCCATGGTGATGATAGAAAGGAATCAGACAACCAAGAGGATGATGAAGAAGTTTATCTAGACTCCAGTGTTGCATCGCATCTGGGTCTCGTGTTGCTTGATGTGGATGATGATACTACATCATTTAGTAGTGTGGATCAAAACAACCATCTTTCCTTGGGAGATTACTTAAAAGGACGACGGAGCCCATCGTCAAGCTTTGATAATTAGCTTCCTTCATTTTCCGTTTAGAATAAGTAGTTTGTCTTTGTATAGTTGAGGGAATAGGAAAAAAATGCTTCCGCACCCTCTGGTGGAGTGGTGTGTAGAGAGAGATGTACGTACTCATTTACAGATTGTGGTAACAGGATGAAAACCCTAAAGGGATGTAGTAATTGAATTGTATAATTATGGGATAAAATGGTGCAATCTTGCTTCACCAACCAAAAATTAAGAAAAACATTGTAAACATTTCTGTACAGCCATGACCAATCTTTATATTTTGTGACGAATTCAATCCCCTCATTTTAGTAAGGGAGATACCAAAAATCTGTCACACAAGACATAATGAATGGAATAATAATAACGTATTCACTGATAAAAATGGAATTTCTGAGTAACATATTTACTATAATAGACAGCTACGTGTCAGGACTATGACCGACACGTAGCAAGATCCCCACTGATACTTATGGGTATAGCCCTCAGGAACTTTCTAAGGAAGAACCCTGGTCGGTTCAAGGAATATATGACCAAGACATAGATATAGGGAGAAGGTAGTGCACCACCGTGATGACCATTTTTATTACATAAATCACAGGATAATCAACGCTTACAATGAATATACAATGAAACTAATATCAATAGGTACTCCACAACGGGATGCCATATCCCTTTACAGCAAGATGCCGATACAGAAATACTTCTCAAGCTATACTCGAGGGCATTCACTTGCGATGGGATAACCCCTCGGGTGCTTGAGAGTCTCACTTGTGATGGGACATTCTCTCAAGTCATACTGAAGGGCGCTCACCTGCGATGGGACAACCTCTCGGGTTCTTGAGAGCTTTAGAGGTGCGCCTCAAGTTCGCCACAGAGACGCGTCTCAAGTTCGCCACAGAGATGCGTCTCGGTGAACGAATTTACACCTAAGGGAAGAGACAGCCCTGGACGATGTAAGACGTCGACACGTCAATATGAATTTACATGTAAGGGGAGAGACAGCCCTGGACGATGTAAGACGTTGACACATCGGTATGAATTTACACCTAAGGGGAGAGACAACCCTAGACGATGTAAGACGTCGACACGTCAATATGAATTTACACCTAAGGGGAGAGACAACCCTAGACGATGTAAGACGTCGACACATCGATATGAATTTACACCTGAATGGAGAGATAGCTCTGAAAGATGTAAGACGTCGATACTACTTCCGTCTAGAGCGATGCTCGATAACGTCGTAGGCAATACTATCATCCGTCTAGAGGGATGCTCGATGACATCGTAGGCGATACTAGAGCGATGCTTGATGACGTCGTAGGCGATATTATCCTCTGTCTAGAACGATGCTTAATGACATCATAGGCGATACTATCATCTGTCTAGAGCGAGGCTCGATGACATCGTAGGCGATACTATCCTCCGTCTAGAGTGATGCTCGATGATGTCGTAGGCGATACTATCCTCCGTCTAGAGCGATGCTCGATGACGTCGTAGGCAATACTATCCTCCGTTTAGAGCGATGCTCGATGATGTCGTAGGCGATACTATCCTCCGTCTAGAGCGATGCTCGATGACGTTCTAGGTAATACTACCTCCGTCTAGAAGAAATCTCGACGACGTAAAATGTCACATAGTCTCAAAAGTGCCAAGACTAGACAGTCTTGATGACACCAAGGCTAAACAATTTTCATTATCACTGATATTTACTGATAGTCAACGCCCATATCGAGGAGTTGTGAGGCTCACCAACACTTGGCTGTATTGGGGTATAGGCCGTGGCACAGTTTCTCAGTGGCAAACATGTAATTATCCAAACAACTTATGATTGGTTCACCTGAGAGACTGGGGGTACATGATGCGTACTTCCCCAGGTGAATATCTTAACCACCATCTAAAACACTGGTTGAAAATTCTAATTACGGTTAATTCCCTTCCAAAAGCTTTAAATACTAGCTCACTTCCCTCATTCGAGGATGATGAAAAAAGGGGAGAGACCTCTACCAAAATTACCAGACCTTGAACTACGTCTGACTTGATCCCTTTTTGGGTACGTAGGCAGCCTGCAAAAGGTTCAATCACAATCTCAATTAGAGTCCTAGGAATCTCTAGCACCTTAATCCACTATTTTCCTTAGCCTGGTTCGACCAGGGTTACACGGCCCACAAGTTTGACTCTTTAGTTCTTTTAGAGATGGGATACGATCACTTGTTGATTTAGGTTCCCGTTGGTCAGTAATATCATACTTGGTGAGTATTCACAAAACCACCCACGAAACATTGGCGACTACACTGGGGACTATGTCTCCTACATACTGATCACCATTAGAAGAACGTCAATATCGAAGAGCAGGCCAGAGCGTCGTCTCTTCATGCTGTTGAAGAGAGACGTGAAGAGCACTTACCAGGCAATTTGCATGAGCTGGAAAATACTCTAGACGCTTTGCCTAAGTCTCCTATGTACACTATAGGCTATGAGTGATGAGAACCGACATTACTACTCTCAAGAGATTGAGAGTAAGGGAAGGGCGATTGAACTAAGAACGTGTAGCAAAAAGTCTTTCATCACCACTTGCCAAGTTGGCTTTGACAACAGACATCTGCTTCTTCTTCTCCTAACAGGTGGGCGCGTAATGCCTCGATCTAGGATTCGTGGTCAGCTATACGGGACTCAATGTCTTGAGGGTAGTATGAGAAACCTTCAGCTCTCGATAACATGTGAGGTGTTCCAAGACTTCCTTTATAGAGTCTAAGTGCGATATCAACCAATCTAGCTTTATCCAGGCTACTAAGGGATTCTCATAGCTCTTTTTACATGTCATAGAAATCATCCGTGATAAGAGCAGAGAGTTGTGTCTTCTGGAGACGTCCAACTAGCGAACATACAGCTGAGTAGAAGAAGGCTCGAAGACGTGAACTGGAAAAAGGTATCTCAGTGCTGGGATTACCATAATGATCAATAACCCTCCGAAGAATAGCGCCGTATCCAGAAGGGATGTAGATCAGTAGGAGGAAGGATTGGATCAGTATAAGCATCCATACTAGTAGGATCCAAGAATACATCATCAATGGAGTCATGAGAATGACCACTCTCATTAGAGGCGTCAACAGCAGGAACACCCTCCTCATCAGGGATCAAGGATCTCGAGAGTACATCCACGATCAGATTATGCACTCTCACATGTCAATGAGGAGTCGACACTAAAGAAGCGCGATGACTGCTTCCTTTTTCTTTATCGTTTGAATGATGTTTTCCTCGAAGGTACTGGGGAAGCAGTATGAGTCTCCTCCCTTGCAAAGGGGGTATCAATAGAAGCGTCCTTAACACCACCGAGAGTAGGAGACCATTGATGCTTGGGGACTCACCTGCAAGAGTTAAAACGATCACTTCAAATAAGCAAAAAAAAAAATGCTTAGAACGAATATGCATTAAGAAAGAGAAATCAAAGTCTCACCCCTCTCAGCCGGAAGTACCAGGAGAGACTGCTGCTACTAACACCATCCTGGTCAAGCCGTGGCTGTAATGTCACGCGTCCTAATAAGTCCCGAGTCATGAGTTTGACACTCATTGACATCGTTTCCTTCTTCTTCTTCAACCTCAAGATCAGAAGTCGGTCTTTCCTCATCTAGAACAAGGATTGGGGGACTACCCATAGGGCACTGACTATTCTTGGAGGATGAGTCAGCATGGCCTATGAGAGAAAAATCAAGCAGATTATAGAATTGATCAAAACAATTGCAAGAATAAGGAAAGTATGTGAGCGTACATTAGCTATTGATGATTGCAGCAAGGTCCCGAGGAGGACTAGTTATTGATGATTGCAGCAAAGCCTCGAAGAGGACTAGCTATTGAAAATTGCAGCAAAGTCCCGAGGAAGACTAGCTATTAATGATTGCAGCAAAGTACCGGGGATAATCGGTCCCAAGGAGGATTGGTCCCATGGATAATCGGTCCCGAGAAGGATCAGTACCAAGGTGGATTGATCACGACGATGATCGGACAGTGACCCACAAAAAAAATGGTTTTGACGCACTGTACACTGACGTGCGAAGGCTTCAATGCGCAGAGCATTGACGCGAAGAATATTGGCGTCCCAAATAGCAGATCCCAACTTTGTGAGTTGATACCGGGTCGAGAGCAGATTTCAAACGGATGATGTGGCACCGGTACTCGCACCAGACCCCGGGAGCAAGGGGGCGTCAAAGGGAGTCTTCGCCTGCAGGTGAGGTGGTGCTATGAAAACTCAAAATTTATTGACTTGGTCAAACTAAATTATTAAGTCCCGTGAGGACTGATCGTATTGGCATTAGATCCTAGAAGCATGGGGGCATCAAAGGTAGCCCTATCCTGCGAATGAGGTGGCGCTACGCACTACCATTATGATTTAATATTACCCAGTCCGTGGGGACTGATATTTGTACAAAAGCCCAAAAATAAAAAGGGGAAGGATCAAAAACAGATCCTAGTACTAGGGGATTGGTCCTGGCAGCGAACAACGTACGCCAATGATGATCATCATATTACCACATGACCACAGCGTGATGCCGACATAATGGTGCGCCGACTAAGAGACGTGTCTCTATACTACATGGCGGGATGCCAAAACCCTACGGCGGGATGCTGATTTAGAGATGCGTCTCTATATTTCATGGCAGGATGCCAATTCCTACCAATCTTGCTGCAGACAGAGGTATGATGCAAAAAAAAAAAAGGTATGTCCTGCAAGTTGATACTACTGTTAGTATCAGTCATGTAAGGCTGATACTGCAAGCTGATACTGCTGCTGGTATCAATCCTACCAATCCTGTTGCAGGCAGAGGAATGATGCAAAAAAAATAAAAAAAGGTATTAGTACTGCAAGTTGATACTGCTGTTGGTATCAGTCCTACTAATCCTACTGCAAGCAGAGGTATGAAGCAGAAAAGAAAAAGAAAAAGAAAAAAGAAAAGGTATCAGTATTGCAAGCTGATACTGTTGTTGGTATTAGTCCTACCAATCCTGTTGCAGACAGAGGTATGGTGCAAAAAAAAAAAAAAAAGGTATCAGTACTGCATGCTGATACTGCTGTTGGTATCAGTCCTACCAATCCTGCTGCAAGCAGAGGTATGATGCCAAAAAAAAAGGTATCACTAATGCAAGCCGATACTGCTGTTGGTATCAGTCCTACCAATCCTGCTACAGGTAGAGGCATGATGCAAAATAAAAAAAAAACAGGTATCAGTACTACAAGCTGATACTGCTGTTTGTATCAGTCCTATCAGACTGATACCGCAAGATGATACTACTGTTGGTATCAGTCCTACCAATCCTGCTGCAGGTAGAGGTATGATGCAAAAAAAAAAAAAAGATCAGGGGCATGACATCACTGATGACGTCATGCCAATCCTGCTGTTGGCAGAGGTATGATGCAAGAAAAAAAAGGTATCAGTACTGCAAGCTGATACTACCATTATGATTTAATATTACCCAGTCCATGGGGACTGGTATATGTACCAAAGCCCAAAAATAAAATAGGGAAGGATAAAAAAATAGATCCTAGTACTAGGGGATTGGTCCTAGCGGCGAACAACATACGCCAATGATGATCATCATATTACCACATGACCACAGCAGGATGCCGACATAATTGTGCGCCGATTAAGAGATACGTCTCTATACTACATGACGGGATGCCAATACCCTACGACGAGATGTCGATTTAGAGATGCGTCTCTATATTTCATGGTAGGATGCCAATACTCCACGGCGGGATGCCGACTAAGAGATGCGTCTCTATATTACATTGCGGGATGCCAATACCCTACGACGGGATGCCGATTTAGAGATGTGTCTTTATACTTCAAAGCGGGATACCGATAATCCACGTCAGGATGTTGACTAAGAGATGCGTCTCTATACTACATGGCAAGATGCCAATACCCTATGACGGGATGCCGATTTAGAGATGCGTTTCTATACTTCATGGCGGGATGTCAATACTCCATGGCGGGATGCCGACTAGGAGATGCGTCTCTATACTACATAGCGGGATGCCAATACCCTACGACGGGATGCCGATCTAGAGATGCGTCTCTATACTTCATGGCGGGATGCCAATACTCCACCGCGGGATGCCGACTAAGAGATGCGTCTTTATACTACATGGCAAGATGCCGATACTCTACAACGAGATGCCGACTTAGAGATCCGTCTCTATATTCCATGGTGGGATGCCAATACACTACGGCGGGATGCCAACTAAGAGATGTATCTCTATACTACATGGCGGGATGCCAATACTCTACAGCGGGATGCCGACTAAGAGATGCGTCACTATACTATGGCGGGATGCCAATACCCTACGACGGAATACCAATTTAGAGATGCGTCTCTATACTTCATGGCAGGATGCCAATACTCCATGACGGGATGTCAACTAAGAGATGCTTCTCTATACTGCATGGCGGGATGCCAATACACTACGACGGGATGCCAAAAGATGCGTTTCTATATTCCAAGGCGGGAGGCCAATACACCACGACGGGATGCCGATTTAGAGATGCGTCTCTATACTACATGGAGAGATGCCTATACTCCACGATGAGATACTGACTTAGAGATCCGTCTCTATATTCTATGGTGGGATGCCAATACACCACAGCGGGATGCCAACTAAGAAATGCGTCTCTATACTCCATGACGGGATGTCAATACTCTATGGCGAGATGCCAACTAAGAGATGCGTCTCTATACTCCATAGCAGGAAACCAATACTCCACGGCGAGATGCCGACTTAGAGATTTGTCTCTATATTCCATGGTGGGATGCCAATACTCCACGGCGGGATGCCAACTAAGAGATGCGTCTCTATACTTCATGGCAGGATGCCAATACTCCAGGCGAGATGCCGACTAAGAGATGCATCTCTATACTCCATAGCGGGATGTCAATACTCCACGGCGAGATGCCGACTTAGAGATCCGTCTCTATATTCCATTGTGGGATGCCAATACTCCACGACGGGATGCTGACTTGAAAGATGCGTCTCTATGCCACATGTCGAGATGCCAATACTCCATGGCGGGATGCCAAGTAAGAGATGCGTCTACACGCCACGCCAATGCTCAAGGGCAGTGATCGGCGTGCAGTGACAATGTTAGTCAAACTATACCATGACCACGCAAATATCTTGAAGATGATTGTCGTGGTCAGGGGGACTGAAATGTAGATATGAAAATTGGTAAGGGAATATAGCTCACTAATAGACAACCACGTGTCAGGACTATGACCGACACTTAGTAAGATCCTCACTGATACCTATGGGTATAACACTCGGGAACTTCCTAAGGAAGAACCCCGGTCGGTTCAAGGAATATACGACCAAGACATGATATAGGGAGAAGGTAGTGCGCTACCGTGATGACCCTTTTTATTACATAAATCACAGGTTAATCAACGCTTACAGTGAATATACAATGAAGCTAATATCAACAGGTACTTCACAATGGGATGCCATACCCCTTTACAGCAGGATGCCGATGCAGAAATACTTCTCAAGTCATACTCGAGGGCACTCACCTACGATGGGACAACCCATTGGGTTCTTGAGAGTCTCACTTGTGATGGGACATTCTCTCAAGTCAAACTCGAGGTCGCCCACCTGCGATGGGACAACCCCTCGGGTTCTTGAGAACTTTAGAGGTGTGCCTCACGTTCGCCACAGAGATGTGTCTCGGTGAACACGTCGATATGAATTTACACCTAAGGGGAGAGACAACCCTGGTGGATGTAAGACGTCGACACGTTGATATGAATTTACACCTAAGGGGAGAGACATCCCTGGACGATGTAAGACGTCGACACATCGATATGAATTTACACCTAAGGGGAGAGACAGCCTTCGATGATGTAAGACGTCGACACATCGATATAAATTTACACCTGAAGGGAGAGATAGCCTTGAAATACGTAAGACGTCAATACTACCTCCGTCTAGAGCGATGCTCAATGACGTCGTAGGCAATACTATTCTCCGGCTAGAGCGATGCTCGATGACGTCGTAGGCGATACTATCCTCCGTCTAGAGCGATGCTCAATGACGTCATAGGCGATACTATCCTCCGTCTAGAGCGATGCTCGATGACATTGTAGGCGATACTATCCTCCGTTTAGAGTGATGCTCGATGACGTTGTAGGTGATACTATCCTCCGTCTAGAGCGATGCTTGATGAAGTCGTAGGCAATACTATCCTCTGTCTAGAGCGATGCTCGATGACATCGTAGGCGATACTATCCTCTGTCTAAAGCGATGCTCGATGATGTTGTAGGAGATACCATCCTTCGTCTAGAGCGATGCTTGATGACATTCTAGGTAATACTACCTCCGTCTAGAGGAAACCTCGACGACGTAGAATGTCACATTGTCTCGAAAGTGCTAAGGTTCGAGGACGTCAAAAGTACTAAGATTGGTAGCCTCAATGGCACAAAGACTAGACAGTCTTGATGACGTCAAGGCTAAACAGTTTTCGTTACCACTTTTATTTACTGATCGTCAACGCTCATATCGAGGGGTCGTGACTCACCAACACTTTGCTGTATTGGGGTATAGGCCGTGTCACAGTTGTTCAGTGGAAAACATGCAATTATCCAAACAACTTGTGATTGATTCACCTAAGAGACTGGGGGTACATGATGCGTACTTCCCCAGGTGAATATCTTAACCATTGTCAGAAACGGTGGTTGGAAATTCTAACTACGGTTAATTCCCTTCCAAAAGCTATAAATATTAGCTTTCTTCCCTCATTCAAGGATGATGAAAAAAGGGGAGAGACCTCTACCAAAATGTGGTGACCCACGTGGGCGTGTGTCTTGTGGGCAGGCCTAAGGGGTTGGCAGGCTACGGATGCTGGCAGGCTACAGGTTGGACAATCCCACAGCGCCTGGGCTAGTGAAGGTGATGTACTTATATGTATATTCACACCCTACTATGACATAACGTGTTTTAAAGCCGTGATGGCTGTGAACTCAATCAGAACTCCGCAGCTAAGCGTGCTTGGGCGAGAGTAGTACCATGATGGGTGACCCCCTGGGAAGTCTGATTCGG
>JAUPMG010016612.1:0-10246 GCA_031762675.1 Pachysandra terminalis
GCCACCCAAAGGAAAAAAGATACCTTGGATGGTGAACCCGCCTTCCAGATAATCTTCCAAGGACTCTCCTCCCTATTATCTCTCGCCGTCTAATCATACATAGCTTTAACTAAGAGCTTCTCTCAATTCTTATCTAGGTATTCCCCTTGGGTTGTTCTATAAGAATAAGAGTGTGTGAGTTCCCTTAATTGAACGGATGGAGAAGCGATTGGATGGGGTGGAAGGGGGCTTACCTTTCAAAGGGGGTTGGAATTAGTCGTATTAAGAGTACCTTGGCTAAACTGCCTACATACTTTTTGGTCTGTTCTCTGAATACCAAAATCAGTGGCAAATAGATTAGAACAGATTCAGATGAAATTTCTTTGGGGTGACGGAGTTGGTGGTCACAAAGTTCACTTGGTCGAATGGGATGTAGTGTGCGAACCTAAAAAGGAGGGGGGTTTGGGGATTTAGTCCATTGTGGCTTTCAATAGGGCTTTACTGGGAAAATGGCTATGGAGATTTGGGGTCAAAAGGGACAGTTGGTGGAGGTTACTGATTGCAAACAAATATGGAAGCTCGGTAGGTGACTGGGAAACTCTTACAGTGGGGGGTTCGCATGGGATGGGTCTTTGGAAGGCAATAATGGGTGAGTTGGGAGGATTCAAGATGGGGTGTCTTTTGGTGTTGGAGAGACAATAGAGTTTGCTTCTGGGAGGACAAGTGGCTTGGGGAGAGGTCAATGATGGAAAGGTACCCGGATGTTTATACTTGTAGTAAATAAGAACGTTTGGGTGAAAGACGTGCTAGTAAGGGACGGTGGAGTGGTGAATTGGTGCTTTGGTCCTCGAAGACCCTTCCTAGATGGGGAAATGGAGTCCATCTTATCCCTGATTCTGTGCCTTAATGAGTGGAGGCCTAGAATGGGGTGTGACATCAGAAGCTGGAGATTTGAGAAATCAGGGATGTTCGCAGTAAAATCCTACTATAACCATCTACGTGGGCCGGGTGCTAAATTTGGATTGGATAGGTGGATTTAGAGCAACATAATTCCATTAAAGATCGGTTTCTTTGTTTGGGTGGCTGCTCTCAACCAGACCCTCCCTGTGGATCATTTGATAAGTAGGGGATGGATGCTTATAAACTGATGTCTGATGTGCAAAAAAGAGTCGGAATCGGTGGACCACTTGCTACTCCATTGTCTGGTTGCTTGGCAAGTGTGGGAATGGGTTATTCAGTTTTTTGGTCTTCCTTGAGTTATTCCAAGGAGCTTCTGTTCTATGTTGGATGTGTGGTGCTCTGTTGGGACTTGGGAGGAGCAAAGACTTTAAAGGCGTTGGGTAGTGTCTTTGCCTGGTGGCAATTGCTTGGGTCCTGTGGAAGGAGAACAATTCTATGATCTTTGAAGGTGTTGAGAAGGATGTCTTGAAGATTACGAGGAAAGCAAAGCAGATTATTCATTTTTGGGCCTCGGGTTCTGATGTGTGTGAAGGATTGGCGGGGTTAGGCTTGTGCCTTGGTGCCCCTTTGGGTTTTTTAGCAGCTGCTAAGATTGGGCTGTATCTTTTATTTTGTCTTCTTCTCTTGTTTTGTTTCCTTTGTTTTGGCTTACCTTTGTGGTATACCGTTTCTGTACTGCTGGGGTGTTTTTTGCCCTTTTTATATATATATACTAGCACTCCTGTTGATCAAACAAAAAAATATCTATAGATCTTTTTATTGTGATAATGAAAAAGTTATTGGTACCATATGATGTCTCTTGTATGTTTATATCATCGAGGCTGCATGTATGATAAGTTTTGAGATCTGTTTTCCTCAGTGGGTTGTAAGATAGATGCGGACCTGAATTATGAAATTGTTGATCAGGGAAACTCAGCTTGAGGACGAGTCGAGAGTAAAAATCTAGTGAACTTGATGATATGATGTTTGTGATAATACTGAGTGAAAATATGGACCTTATAAATGGGGTTGAAAAATGTGAGGGAAGTTAATGCATTGGAGTTTGAAGTGTCTAGTTAGCCTGATCTTTTTGGGTTGTCCTGTCTGAGGCATAGGCTACAGAAGGATCAGTAAGGTTGACGAGCTTGTGAGCTGCACAGAAAAGTATGTGAATATTTTTCATTAACGATAGGCTTGAGAACAATTCAAAATGCTCCTACTTCTTTAGATCACCACCCAAGTTTTCTCATCTCGTGTTGGTGTTGCTTGGTAGAGTGGTGATGACTAGAATAGTTAGAAGATCAAGGCACAAACCAAGAACACATTTATATATCCCCCTCAAAAAAAAGTAACAAGGCGCAAGCCAAACTTGAGGCAGGTCAATTCTCAGAACCTTTATAAAGGTTTAAATGTAATAAGGTGATACTGATAAGATTACTTTATTGGAGTCCAATCAAAAGTTACCGCATCAGATGGACAGTACAATTATAATATGTGAAGAAAATGGGAAACCAAAAGAAATGGTTTTTTGATTGACTGATCATAAGAAAAGCTTTTAATCGTGAAGGTTTTTCTTTTTAATTTTTTTAATTTTTAATTTTTAATTTTTTAGGTTTTTGGTTTCATTCGCATGTTCTAGGCTAGCTGTTAAGCTTAAAAGCATTATGTGTTTGGATTCTGATAAATTAAATTTATTAGTGGCACCTAATTGAATTTGAATTCTCTTTACAACATCTGCTCAAAAGGATGGTTCATATATATATCAAGAAGGTTTTCCTTACCTATTTTTATTGTTTTAAGCTGGGAACAGGCTGAATCCACCACCTAGAAAGTTGCAATGCAATGTAGAACATTGAATATATCCAAGTGAGCCATGGTCTTGGTGACAGTGATAGTGTAATTTTTTCCAACTTCATATTATTAACTAACATGACACAAACTTCACTTTTACTTGCAGTACCTGTTTATGATGCGACCCAACTGCAGTATAATTGTGACAGTGAATGCAATGTCGGCGACATGTCGATGAAGCCTAGCGACATGTCGCCATTTCCCCCAAGGGCGATACGAAATCTGGCTGTAAATCACCAGATTTCGTTTTTACTCCTATGTCGAGCAACATGGGGGAAATTTTTTAAATTTTTTCGATATTTCCCCATGTATCTTGACATGGGGGAAAATTTTCAAGTTTTTTTGAAATTTTTTTAAAAAATTGAAATAAATATTGTATGTTAGTAAATATTAACTTTGAAACTGTATAACTATTTTGCTGAAAAAAAAAACAGATTGAAAAAATTTGAAATTATGATTTAAAATTAGTATAGTATGTTTCTTATTTGCTTATTTTCATGTACATTTAGTTGTGAGATGCGCAATGTATGAGGATATGTATCTTATTTACTTATTTTCATGTATATATATTATCTTTTTTTTTTAGCTTACAGATGTGACATTGTGTAAGTTAACCCCCCTTTAATTAATGACTTTTAATATTTAGGAATTTTTTTTTTTTTTTTTTTTTTTTTGCATTTTTTGACGTATTGGATGCATTTAGGCCTTAATTAGACATGTTTGAAGTTTGGGGCAAAAAAACCATAAAAAACCCACGGTTTTCCCACATTTCCCCTTGGTTTTCCCTTTTTTTCCCATGTCGGCAACATGTTGCCAGAGCCACCTAGCGACACCGACATTGCGGACCTTGGTTATGAAATACTTGTCCCCTGCATGAAATCCGTGTCCTGTGTTTTAGTTGGATTGGTTACAAACCTAAGTGTCTTGGCACCCTTAACATTTAGGAACATTTAAGATGGTTAAGATAATATATTGTCATTTTTATGATCTGGACAATTTGTCCAGCAATGATTTCTTGGACTTTGGGAGAAAGGAATCACAGAATTCGTGAAGGGACTTGATGTGGAGTCGTGGACCAACTCATCTGGAAAGCAAGATCTCTATTGTTTAGTGGGCATCAGTCCTACCTTTGGGGATGTTTTGAGGGTTTTGATTGATTTTGTGTACAGATGATTTTTCCCTGATTACTTTGCCCATCAATATATTATGTTGCTTTTAACTTTTTTGTCATGTTGTACATAATTTTGTTATAGTTCAACGTTCATACAAACTATTACCTAAACACATCTGCACCCAAAATCTGTACCTGAATCCATGCAACATAGTTTTTTTTTTTGTTTTTTTGTTTGTAAGCCTATGCAACACAGATTGGTTGCTTTTGTTGTGTACTGTGTTATTATTATCATTTTTTTTTTTTTCATTGTGAGTTTCATATTGTTACAAGTTCCATCTTAAAAAGTAATCATCATCTTACTGTCAATTGTGCAGCAAGGTTCCGAGGTTCAGGCGGCCAATGCCCTATGGGCCGTACTTTTGATAGCTTCTGGTTGGTTGGTCCTACTAGCCACAAATGAAGTATCCTTTGTGCAATCTGGATCATAGCCCTGAGAGTTTGTATTATCATTTGCCCATTTAGGTGTGTAACTTCATTTTTGTCAAGAGGAATTGTCCACTCATACGCTACAAGTTGTAGGACATGGATTTTATGTTCTTGAAAAACATGGATACTGTTGCATCCTATGGAAGGAAAAAGAGAAAGGAAGAAAGAGAAAAAAAAAAAAAAAAAAAAAACAATATATGACAGCAAATGTTCTCTGCTTTCATTTTTGATTTCTATTATATACTCCGATAAATGAATGATTATTATGAGAAAACTTGGTTGAATACAAAGGGGATCAAGTCATCTGGTCAAAATATTTTACTCAGAATTACATAGATGATTTGATCTCTACTTTCACGTGAAAGATATTTTTCTTCCGTGGCGTAAATGAATTTCATCCATCTTGAGGTTTCCAGGTGTGCCGTCTCGGTGAACGGAGTTTTCGGCCAGAGCTCAAGTGGATGGACAATGGTGAGAACTGGTGCTTCCCAACAATTTTCTTGTTTGAGATCTTTCTATGTTTGCATCTTGATTATGTTTGCTTTATAGTTCTTTCTTCTCGCCGTCCCAGCCACGAAGTTGTCAGGTTTATAACATGAAACCTTCACTTATCAGTACAATGCCTTGGGCTAATCTCTGTCCCATTCATTCCAAGGCTGCTCTTGGCCCAGCATGCGCTTTTGCAAAACTACTTTTGGAGTAGAGTACTTTACCTGCTTTTCTTTAGCATTCCTTTCTTAAAGGAGAAGCAATTGCTTCAAAATTAATTCCTATTAAGTGTTTCTTATTATTGCTTAAGATGCAAAGATAGTTTATGTCACGATTCAAACTTAAGGAAATTTTAGTTAGAACACTAATGTTCGAACCGCGACTCTCACCTCAATCGGAATTGAGAGTGGTAATCAATAATAAATCATAATTAGCAGGAATATACTAAACTTCAAAAAAATCTAATTTAATTAAAAATATTCAAAGAATAACTTACGTATTACATCCATAACAATTAAAAATTTGGCAGCAGAAAATAAAATAATAAAGTCCTATTTCCAAGTAAAATCAAAATCCCTACTCTATACATAACATTTAAACTATGAAATAAAACGATAAATCCGTTGGCAAAACTTCACGTAGCAATCACTCCAAGTTTTGATTAAGTCCAGCATGCTCATAATATAATATTTCATCTTGCTCTCCACAATCAATATTTTCCTCATCTAAGTTACCTAAAATTGTTTGTCATAAGACGTCAGCTACATTTAGCTCAGTAAATAAAATCAATTAAGTAACAATCTTAATCCGAATTAAGATCTATACCGATATGCAAATATATAACATGAAAACAATGCTTAAACATGACAAATATGCAGATAATGCAATGCATGGTCAGATTATTAATGATTGAATGAATGCTCATGCAAAAGATATATTGATCATCAAATGTGATCTATGCAAAATATCATGCTGTGCAACTATGCATGCTGTTCAGAATTCGAGTTATGTAAGTCCCACACTAGACCAATCAATTGTTGAGCAACAATGTCTTATCGAATCATCTTCCCGCATACACGGCAACTCTTAGTAAGATATTCTATGTGCGCATCATAGTTTTGAGGGGTTTCGACCAAGATGGCACAATTATCTCATTTGCGGTCAGGGCAATGCAAAAATTCAAGGCGTCCAAAAATAGGATCTAAACCTCAGTGAGCATTATATAAGGCGAATGCCAACAGAATTTCACTCGGCATCAGTTACATACATAAAAATACGCTATCTTGATGATAAAAATAATGGGGTATATTAGGGTAGCAAATCCCTCAACCAATAATATCAGTCAATCCGGGACTTCCTCACTTAATCATGATTTCCAGATCATGATTCAGTCAATTAGATCAGATACTTCATTATAAGTGAAGACTGATAATAAGTCCAGTTAAGACCAGAATATGGTCAACAACCATAATGGCCATGCTGTGCAATGTGATGTGATTGTGCACATTAGCTAATCAATCATACGAGTGTACAGTTGTGTCTTAACTCTAAACATGGATCATGATGCCATAAAACATAATTACTTAAGAGAATAACAATTCATATCAAGATAATAACATGTATATAATCAACCATAATAACCATCAGTCAATCAATTCCGTGATACTAACATATAACTAATTTATCATACTTAACCATGAATAACTCTCATGTAAATAATCCAATTAATTATCAACACATATAAGTAATCAAACAAACAACCTAAGGTGGTCTAGGCTAATTAGTGGGCTAATCGGCACATCGGTAGCCTAACCAGGAGGCTCAAAATCTCATAAAAATCAACCTGGTGGCCATCGGTGGGCTGTCCGGCACGCCGGATAGCCATTCTGCAGGCTATCCAGGGGGTCAATTATCACACTACAGACCTAGGGGTCACCGACAGGTTAACCGGTACGCCGGTTGCCTTCTGGTAGGCTAGGCAGTGATCACCAGTTCCCACATTGGGATCCGGCAGGGTCCCGGCAAGCTACCGGCATGCTGGTAGGGTTGCTGGACCTATTGGGTTCAACCGGTAGCCTAGCCGGCACGCCGGCAGGTCGTTGGTTGGGCCCACTTCGGGGTTTTTCACAAGTTTTTGAAAGTTTAAATAAAAATTAGCACTTTCACTAAATACAAACTCATATTTATTTTCAATTCTGAACATAACCCAATAAAAATCTCAACCAATTAATCAAAGTCTCATACTTGCAAGAATTTAAATAGAAGAATCAAGTTTTTATGAAGAACATATTTTTACATGAATTGAATTCAATGAAACATGTCATATTCTTTGAATATGACATATTCCTTAATTCAAATCAAGATCATACACGAAATTGAGATTACTTACCTTGGTTGTTTGCGCGGATTCTTGTTCTTCCTTAATCCAGTTCAAGCTTTGAACAATCTTCTTCTTCCTTAGCTCAAATTCTCCAACTTAAATTTTCAGAATATGGTTTGAACGACCAAACCATGTTCTTAAATAGTTTTTATTTGTTAGTGTTAGTTTAGGAGTTGTCTCTAATCCCCGCCCTTGGTTTTAGATTAATTAATCTACACATTTGATTTAAAACAGTAGCAATCCTAGTACAATACAAACATTATCTAAATCATGTTTTATTTAGACTAGGATTTGTCTAATTCTTATGTTTTATTGTCCTTTAATCCTAACAATTGATTATGTTTAATTGTTCCTGCGAAATTTTAGCCATTAAATTAACTTTGAGATTATGATTGTGTGTGATGCACAGTAGGTAATTTATTGTGCTCCCACCAATCACAATTGGTCAAAGTCAATTAATTAGCTATTACTAAAAATATTAAATTAGTTCTCAATTTCTAACTAATTACATATTAAAATTATTACTAATTACATTAAACTCCCTTAATTGACTTGGATTATTACAGCTTACCTCCTAAAAGACAAACTAAGTAAAGGTGAGAAATAACAAAATGGGTAATTATAAAATAGTATTGATTGATAGAAAGGAAGAAAAGTATAAATAAGAGAGGTAAAAGGAGTACAAAATCACCCCAAGAAGGGGGTTTGATTTTGTATATAGCCTTTCTATATACAAACTTTGTGTTTATGCCAAAAATGAAGTATCCCACTTGATAGCTTCTGGTTGGTTGGTCCTACTAACCACAAATGAAGTATCCTTTGTGCAATCTGGATCATAGCCCTGAGAGTTTGTATTATCATTTATCCATTTATGCGTGTAACTTCATTTTTGTCAAAAGGAATTGTCCACTCATACCCTATAAGTTGTAGGACATGGATTTTATGTTCTTGAAAAACATGGATACAGTTGCATCCTATAGAAGGAAAAAGAGAAAGGAAGAAAGAGGAAAAAAAAAACAATATATGACAGCAAATGTTCTCTCCTTTCATTTTTGATTTCTATTATATACTCCAATAAATGAATGATTATTATGAGAAAACTTGGTTGAATACAAAGGGGATCAAGTCATCTGCTCAAAATATTTTACTCGGAATTACATAGATGATTTGATCTTTACTTTCACGTGAAAGATATTTTTCTTCCGTGGCGTAAATAACTTTCATCCATCTTGAGGTTTCCAGGTGTGCTGTCTCGGTGAATGGAGTTTTCGGCCAGAGCTCAAGTAGATGGACAATGGTGAGAACTGGTGCTTCCCAACATTTTTCTTGTTTGAGATCTTTCTATGTTTGCTTTATAGTTCTTTCTTCTCGCCGTCCCAGCCACGAAGTTGTCAGGTTTATAACATGAATTCAACCTTCACTTATCAGTACAATGCCTTGGCTAATATCTGTCCCATTCATTCCAAGGCTGCTTTTGGCCCAGCTTGCGCTTTTGCAAAACTACTTTTGGAGTAGAGTACTTTACCTGCTTTTCTTTAGCATTCCTTTCTTAAAGGAGAAGTAATTTCTTCAGATTTTTTTTTTTTGGTCTCCCAAGGTATCCCCAGGCTTCGCCCAGGACTATTCCTCCGAGGTACTGTCGGGCGCCGAAGCGGGGACCTCTCCCAACAAGGTTTGCTGCATCCACAAGGATTCGAAACCGAGACCTCTTGCTTAAGCCTCCGAGCCCCTTCCATTTGGGCCAACCTCTTTTGGTAATTTCTTCAAAATTAATTCCTATGAAGTGTTCCTTATTATTGCTTAAGATGCAAATAAGATGCAAAGATAGTTTGCCTCCTAAAAGGCAAACTAAGTAAAGGTGAGAAATAACAAAATGGGTAATTATAAAATAGTATCTATTGATAGTAAAGGAAGAACAATTTAACTAAGAGAGGTAAAAGGATACAAAATCACCCCAATAGGGGGGGGTCAAGGAAATAATGCCAAACACACTCTTATGTTATAGTGTATTTGTATTTATATCCCTATAGCCTTTCTATTTGTCATAATTAGTTGTGTTTATAGCCTTGACGACGAATTATACAAACTTTCTTTATTTATCCCCTTATATTATCATATTTTTACATCTATACTTTTCTATTTATCACGATTGTTACATTTATACACTCGATGTTAAAAACCATGATCAAGATGGCTTTATAAATAAGGCTTTTTTTTTTTTTTTTTTAAATTGTAATGGAGATGCAAAATAAATTCCCATAACTCAACCGGACTACTCAACCTAAGGTATTAATACTTAATATGATGCATACTTAATTCGGTTAAAACCAAATGGACTGGAGTCGTATATTTTTAATCCTTATTTTAGTTAAAACCAAATGGATTGGAGTCATATGTTTTTAATCCTTGTTTTAGTCAGAAGAGAATCTACTCTATATCTTCTTTATATTCTAACAAATATAAAAACTTATAGTATGAGATTATTTTTATATTTTTACAAACAAAACATGTAACATATCATTAAGGGTACAAATGTAACAAATTTAACAATGACGTGTACATATACAAAAAAGCAATAACATAAAGGTTTGAAGGCAAAATAATACTTATTAAGTAAAACGGCATATGATCTAAGTTGCACAATCCCTGTAAAGTGGGAGGCATTCTGGCGCTCAGAATGTGAATTTGTGTTTTGAGCGTGAGAACGTTCTTAATCTGCGTATTATAGTAAAAGCATTAAAACGGGGTTTTCTTGTAAATTTTTTAGGGGTTTATAAAAATATAAAAATGTATAAGTTTATTCTGAAAAAGATTAAAAAATATGCATTTTCTTGTAAATTATTGGGGGGTTTTTATAAAAATATGAGTTTTATTTTGAAAAAAAAGATTAAAAAACGTGAGTTTTCTTGTAAATTTTGGGGGGGGGGGGGGTTTATGAAAAAAATAAAAATATATGAGTTTTATTCTAAAAAAAATATCAGGTTTTATGAAAAAAATAAAAATATATG
>JAUPMG010016632.1:0-15371 GCA_031762675.1 Pachysandra terminalis
TATATATATATATATAAGATATTGGAATTTAAATGTATAGTTTCATATACGAACCTAACCAGGTTTTAATCGAACCGAACCTATTGAAGCTTATTAAGATAATAAACTTTTTTTCAAGCTCAGGTCCATTGGAGAACCTAATTATAAAACTAGAACTGTCAATTTTTGACCCAATCCACCAACCTGTCCGAACCCAATCTGATTAAATGGGTTCAGGTTGACCTGTTTATTAATTGGGCTGCGTTCAGATTTTTTAAACCCGTTTGTAAACGGGTCAACCTAAACCAATCCGCCTACCCGTTTTACTTAATTTTCTTTTCTCAAGTGTACTCTTGATAACAATACATATAAGAGTGTTAAAGACTAAAGAGTATTGATAACAATACATATAAGAGTGTTAAAGACTAAAGAGTATTGATAACAATACATATAAGAGTGTTAAAGACTAAGAGTAGGTTAAGGTTCCTTGGTCTTTGTTTACTGTGTTACCATATCTTATCATTTTGGCATGTTAATAACTTATTTTATAGCTTAGAAGTAATGTGAGTGCTGTGATTGTATGTTTACATTGGCTTATAATTATTCTTATAGATTTATTTTACACAGATTTATAATTCCTAGATATACAATATTATCTATTAGCATATAATTATTACCTAGACCAACGGAGGTTGGCTCGAGTGGAAAGGGCTCGGGTCGCTTAAGCAAGAGGTCTCGGTTTCGAGTCCTTGTGAATGCTGCAAACCTTGTTGGGAGAGGTCCCCGCTTCGGTTCTGACAGTACCTTTGAGGAATAATCCTGGGCGATGCCTGGGGATACCTTGGGAAACCAAAAAATATATATATAATTATCACCTAGACCACTATTACTTATTAGGATTATGCTAATTCTTTTTTATTCATATGTGTTTTACTATTTTATATTTAATAAGTTAAAAAGATATTTCTTAATGTTCATTAAAAATATATTGTGTTAAATTGATGATGTTTTTGATTGATAATTTCATTAATTTGATATGTTATCAATTAAAAATTAAAATTAAAATAATTAATAAAAAAATAAAATAAATGGGTTAGCAGGTGGGTTCAATCCTTTTATTGGCGGGTTGAGTTTGGATCCATGATTTTCTAACCCGTATGTAAACGGACTAAACCCGATCCAACTAATTTACAACCGACCCAAACCCGACCCATCGCTACCTCTTAGAACCAAGTCCAAGACAGTCCTATACAAAAGATTAAAAGGGAAATTAGTAATTTCAAGAGTGCAAAGAGGAAGCCGGGTTTTCTATATCAATATACACCTCTCAATGCCTCCTGTTTTGGGTATGCATGCGAACGCTAGGGTTAGTGTTTTTGCAAATCAAAGGTTGCTCAACCTTGAAGTTCCTGGCTTTTCTGAGAATTGGGGTTTTAAAGTGTTCTTTCTTTATGCTTGTTGTTTGAAGTTCCAGGTTAATCTAAGGATTGTTTTTTTTTTTTTTTGTAATTTAATTTAATTTAATTTTTGGGTGAGATTCGTGTATTTGTAGGGCCAAACAGGAAAGATGGCTCAACAACCTGTGAAGGTCACACTTTGATCCCACCATTTTGGTAAAAAGTAGGGCCGGCAACGGGCTCGAGTTGGGTCGGATCATACTCTAAATATAATAACACTTTTGTTGGCCTGGGTTCTGTCCAGTAATGACGAGGATAATTTACCTGGTGCTATATAACCAAATGTGCTGAGAGTTGTAGTTTGTGTTGGTGATTTGTATTTTGCTAATACTTTTGCAATACTAAAATCACCCACACGTGCAACCATATTTTCGTCCAAAAGGACATTGCTTGGCTTCAAATCACAATGCACCACTGGTTCTGAAAATGCATGATGGAGATATTCCAAGGCCAATCCAACATTTATCATGATATTTATTCTCCGAAGGAGATCCGAGTAGTAGTTGTGAGAGTATAACCATTTTTTGAGGCTTCCATTAGGCATGCATTCAACAACCAAACCCTAAAATGAAGATTAGAACAAGAGCTTATGATTTTCACAAGGTTTTTGTGTCTATCATTCCTCAGTACTTCACATTCCTCCTTTTGGAACTTCTCTTTCCAGCCTATTAAATGATAGATTGAAAAGCTTGAGATCCAGAAGCTCCTTTAAGGATTTGGGATTGTTCCTCATAGATCGTTGAAAGAGAGATCCACAGTTTTCAAGCATGCCAAATCGCCAAAGGATTCAGGTATATTTCCTTGAAACGAGTTGTTTCACAAATTGAGTTCTTTCAACATCTTGAGGTTGGATATTGTGCTTGGGATGTCCATTAGTTGATTTTTTGACAAGTATTTGCACAATTATCAGACCTCCAATATCTAGAGGTACATATCCATGCAGAGAGTTAAGCGACAGGTTCAGAAACCAAATATTGTTCAAACTCCATAGACTTGAAGGTATCGATGTTAATGCATTGGAAGAAAGGGGGTCGCTTTCAGTCCACTAGTATTAGCGATGCAGTTAGGTATTGGTCCAGAGAGCTTATGTTCATGCAGAATCAATTCAGCAAACAATGACTGACATATCTCATTTGGAATGGATCCTTGTATCTTGTTACTATAAAGATACAATCTTTGAAGCCCATCTAAGGCCTCCAATAGTTGATGGAATGTTCCCAATCAAGTCAGTGTCATCTAATTCCAGACACGTCAGGTTGCTTAACTTATCAATTGTTGTTGGAAGGCTGCCTTTGATTCGGGATGCTTCTGCCTTGAACTTACTCGGATGGATTATGTCCTATGATCAAATATACTAATGCTCTACACTTCGTCAAAGTAGTTAGAAATTGGAGCTATGTTGGGACTGGTTGATTTGTTAGTTGATTATACCCTAGATTGAGCTTTTGAAGGAATCATAGATTTACCAAAGTCATAGGTATGGATCCACTAAAGGAGTTCAATGATAGCTCTAGATGAGTGAGCTTTGAAGCACTTGAGATGGAACTTGGGATATTGCCATTGAGTTGATTGCTTACTAGGACGATTTCCCTAAGATTAGGAAGCCAAAGGCTAGTGAGTTCAGGAAGATGTCCCGACAGGCGACTATGAGTTGGCAATCCTTCCACTTACACTTCAGTTTCAACAATCTCTCGGGTGAAATAAAAATACTCTAACTGGGAAGGATTTCCCAATGAGAGTGGGACCGTACCTGTCAATTGGTTCCAACTTGCATCTAGTTATTCAAGCTTCAATAAGCATCCAATGTCTTTGGGTATGCTTCCTATGAAGTTATTCTTTCGACAACTTGATACCTCAAAGGCCTAGGCATTGACATAGATTGGTTGGAATCTGACCACTAAGTAGATTGATACCAAGAGAGCAATTCAAGTCTTGGAAGGTTATCACACATATTCATTGGGATGCTAGTAGAAAGGCTGTTCGCTGATAGATCAATAACTCGAAGAGTTGAGATGTTGAAAATGGTGGAAAGAATGCTACCTCTTAGGTTGTTACTGCTCAAGTCCGATATTCGAAGATCGACAAGATCACCCAACTCCTTCAGAATAATTCCTTCTAGGTGATTGTAATCCCATCCAATAATCTGAAGCTTTTGGCAATGAGATAAACTTAATTTGTGGTTTTATTCATTCCAATTGGTTATATCTCAAGTAAATCAATCTTAAACGTCGCAGATGGCCTACTGACTCCGGTAAGCGACCATGGAAACTATTATTACAGAGATCTAGAATAGTAAGGAAGGAGAGATTAACCATGTGTGGGGAAATGGTGCCTTGGAGATCCATATAGGAATGATTCAAGACAACTACTCTTTGCGGCGATGACTACAAGAGACCCCAATCCAGTTGCAGAAGGAGACATTGGTGGTCCAATTATTTTACCCATAACATGGTCAAGTTTGAATGTGATTTGAGATTTGAATGCAAACAAGGCCGACAGATCAGTGAGGTTTGTGGGGGAAGATGCTGCAGACCAGGCCATGAAAGGGTGGAACAATATAAGCCTTAGAAGGGAGACAAGCCCAGATTCTCATTCCAATGGATTTGGGTTTTGGTTTTTTTAAGTTAAAAGCAAAAGACTAGTTAGAAATCCTAAGAGCCATGTCCATGGGTGGAATGTATTATATAGAAGTATTTGGATGCAACAAAGTCGTTATATCAAGTCAAGGAAGATATTTACATATTTGGAAGTCAAGCAAATCAGTTGAAGTCAAGCAAATAGGAAAGACCGGTGCAAACTAGAAATCATCAGCCGTGTGGAAGGATAGAATGAGGGTTCCTCTCGTTCACGGATGCACCAAGTCATTCATTGATCGTCGTGTTCCCAATGTGGGAGTTTCCTCAGGTCAAGGAAAAATGACTTCCAAGTCAATGCATATTAATATGGCCGTGTTTGGATACCAAGAAAATAGTAGAAGTCAATGCATATTAATTAATATGACCGTGTTTGGATACCAAGAAAATATTAGAAGGTAATGTGAGAAATATATATATACTACTACTACTATTAAAAGCATAAATTGGACCCTTAAAAAATACATTTTTAATCTATCCCCCTAAATTACTTCTCCTTTATGGCTTAAAATACCCTCTTATATTTTCGATCAATTTTCTTTTATACATCCTATCTTAATTCTTCCACGTTTTGGATATCATTCTTTTATTTTATTTATTATTTTTTTAATTTTATTAAAATCCATAAATCCTATCTTAATCATTTACATTCCTTATTTCACTAAAACTACTAAAACTCTTTCACGTTTTAGATATCATTCTTTTATTTTTATTATTTTTTTTCAAGTTTTATTAAAATCCTTAAATCCTATCTTAATTCTTTACACTCCTTATTTCACTAAAACTCTTCTTCCACTACACCAACGTTTTAGCAATCCTTTCTTTTTATTTTTTAAGACTAAAACTCTTCAATTGAAATTTTTACCCCACCCACGTTTTAGTATAAATTAGCCTCTAAAATACCTTTCTTATATATCCCCCTAAATTACTTCCCCTTTATGGTTTAAAATACCCCCTTTATTTTTTCGGTCAATTTTCTTTCATAAATCCTATCTTAATTCTTCCACATTTTGGGTATCATTCTTAAATTTTTTTTATTATTTTTTTAAGTTTTATTAAAATTCGTAAATCCTATCTTAATCTTTTTTTTTTTTTTTTGATAACTTGGGTGTCCGGGTCTTAGGCCCGACTAATCTCAAGTAGGAGGCTTGCGCAGCAACCCACCGCCACGACCTCCCACTTAAATCTGAACCTGCCCAACTGGGGAATCGAACTTGAGACCGTGCGCTTAACCCATACAATCCCCTATTCGCCCTTACCAACAGAGCAACCCAGGGTGGGTAATCCTATCTTAATCCTATACATTCCTTATTTCACTAAAACTACTAAAACTCTTACACGTTTTAGATATCATTCATTTATCTTTTGTTTCAAGTTTTATTAAAATCCTTAAATCCTATAATTCTTTACACTCCTTATTTCATAGAGCTGGCAAGCGGGCGGGTTTGGGTCAGGTTGACATAGGGTATCAACGGCTTGACCCTGAACCCGTACCCGCCCGTTTAATAAACGGGTTGAGATTATCCAACCCGCCCAAACCCGTCTGACCTAGTTTTTTTTTTTGAAAACAAGTCCTCCTAGACTCCTAGTATCTTAAATGCCATTTTTTTTTTATATATTTACTTATAAAATAACAATATTATGGTTAGTTTTTAACTAAAATATTTAGTTAAATGCAAAAGAGATTAAAACATTTTGTCAACATTGCTTTTAATCGCCTAAAAAAACATTGCTTTTAATAATTACCCAATTTCCAATTCATCATAGTCTATAAAAACTAAAAAGCAAATAAATGGTCTTCAAAATAAAGTGATGAAGTTTAACAATAATGCAATCCAAACAACTTAACAAATAAGTTAAATAACAACCAAAATCGCAAATTAGCAATCCCAGTCCCACAAGTAAAACAGTCTACGTAATTGTCTAGATAACAAAATCTGAAAAAGCAAATTATGAAATAAGATTGAAAGATCCCCATTCTTCAAGCTCTCTTAAGTTGTAAGCAAGCACGAGCCTCCATCATTTGGCATATTCATAATAGTCATCCTCAACATAGCTCTCAAGTCACCTGCCTTTATATCTTCCATTCAAATACATGTATAGAAATGCAGGCTTTTCTATCTTAGATCATAACGACCATTCCAATACATATACCTCGTCTAAAACATTTTAAGTAAAAAAAAAAATAATGATAGACGTTTCTATTTGGACCATCTAGTACTGAATGGGGTTTAGACAGTTTAGACCATTAAAAACAAAATGTAATACGGTAAATAAACGAGATGGGAAAAAAATTGAGTTTTGATACGATCTTTACTTAAAGGATAGAATCAGAAATCATTCGATAAAATGAAAATATCAAAAATATTTTGATGAAATAGCTTGAGTTTAAATGCTATATGTTCGAAGAAAACAAAAATGAAATCAACAAATGAATGAAAAATCTTGTAGTATTAGTTAGAAACATTAACCTCACAGTCCAAGTATTCTAAGTTGGGCTACCTTCTGAGTGCCGGATGATCTGACTTCTGAGTGCCGTCCTCGACGAATGCCACCACCGGAAAATGCTCGACATCGAATGGAGGTGATGGAGGATGGAAGTTATGGTTTTTGCTGCCTTCTGAGTGCCGTCCTCCACGAATGCCACCACCAGAATGGTTGCCGTCGAGTGGAGGTGATGGAGGAGGGAAGCTATGGTTTTTACTTAGGGTTTCTGCGTGGAGAAGAAAAGAGGCTAAAGTGCTGTATTTTTCAAAACCCTAGCTAACTTTTGGTTTAAGTATGGGGTCTTAAATTTATGTACAGTATATAAGCTTTAGTTTATAAAATAAAACATTTGTATATAGCTGTAATCCGACGGGTCAGACGAGTTAACCCGTATCCAACCCGTTTATTTACAGATCACATTTCTTTAACTAGAACCTGACCCGTGGGTTGAAAACTTGAATCCAAACCCGCTAAAACGCGAGCGGGTTGGCGGATTGGGTCAAAAATTGTCAGCTCTATTATTTCACAAAAACTCTTCTTCCACTACACCTACGTTTTAGCAATCCTTTATTTATTTTTTTTTTTTAAGACTAAAACTCTTCCGTTTAAATTTTTACCCAACCCACGTTTTAGCATAAATTAAACCCTAAAGTATCTTTCTAATCTATTCCCCTTTTTGGATTAAAATACCCCCTTATTTTTTTCGTCAATTTTCTTTCATAAATCCTATCTTAATTCTTCCACGTTTTGGATATCATTCATTTATTTTATTTATTATTTTTTTTTAAGTGTTATTAAAATCCATAAATCCTATCTTCATCCTTTACATTCCTTATTTCACTAAAACTACTAAAACTCTTCCACGTTTTAGATATCATTCATTTATTTTCTTTTTTTCAAGTTTTAATAAAATCCTTAAAAATCCTATCTTAATTCTTTACACTCCTTATTTCACTAAAACTCTTCTTCCACTACACCCACATTTTAGCAATCCTTTATTTATTAGTTTTTTAAGACTAAAACTCTTCAATTTAAATTTTTACCTCACACACGTTTTAGCATAAATTAGCCCCTAAAATACCTTTCTAATCTATCCCCCTAAATTACTTCCCCCTTTTGGATTAAAATACCCCCTTATTTTTTTGGTCAATTTTCTTTTTACTAAAACTTACTTAGAGTCCTAATAATAAAGTCAATCTCTCACATAAAAACAAAAAAAAAAAAATTCATACGTATTAAAATTAGTTAATATATCTATACTACCATTAAAAGCAAATAGTCATTTTAAGAATGTTTCAGTACAATTTTTTTTTTCATTTTTATAAAAATTATTAAAATCCATAAATCCAACATCTTAGATATTTTTGAACTAATAAAATACTCTTTATTTCACTAAAAATTCTTTCATTTTTACGTTTTAGACATCTTTTAACATTCCTTCATTTTATTTATTAATTTTCTGTAAGTTTTATTAAAATCCATAAATTCAACGTTTTAGATATTTTTCAACTAATAAAATATTCCTTATACCACAAAAACTCTTTCACATTTTACATATTCCTTTATTTTATTTATTATTATTTTTTAAGTTTTATTAAAATCCATAAATATAACGTTTTAGATATTTTTAAACTAATAAAACACTTATTACTAATAAAGTACTCTTTATTTCACTAAAACTCTTTCCTTTTTCATGTTTTAGATATCTTTTAACATTCTTTTATTTTATTTATTAATTTTTTTTAAGTTTTATTAAAATCAATAAATGCAACATTTTAGATATTTTTGAACTACTAAAATACTCCTTATTTCACTAAAACTCTTTCAAGTTTTAGATATCGATTATCATTCCTTTATTTTATCTATAATAAAATACTCTTTATTAAAACATATATTATCAATAATTTTAATTTTTCTAAAACTCTTCTTCAATTACAACTCTTCCAACCTAAAACTCTTCCACCCACGTTAAATATACTTCTTAAAACAAGCTTAAGGTCAAATGCCACATTCACATAAGCATACAAGAAAAAATATAAGAAAAAGAATTTCTTGCCATTGGATCTTCAGCCCAAGAACTCGCCTCACCAAGCATCAGACACCTTTTTACACTCCCACCTTCAAGCTTTTCCTCTTGTTGACCAGTCATGTTTTTAATTTTTGTTGAGCTTATAAGCATAGTGTTTAAACTCGGTTTCCGGCTCGGGATCGTTCTCGGCCGAGACCAACCGGTCGCATCTAATTAAAAAAAAAATAAAAAAAATTCATGAATCACTCCGATCCTTTGTTTTTTGTGTTGTTCTCGGATCGGGACCAACTCGGGGATCGTCCCCTTCCGATCCCTTACACTATGCTTATAAGGGATTGATTAAAGAGATCATGGGAGCAATCAAATATGAAGAGTCCAAAAGGAGAATTTTACCATGGCATATTTGTGTTGTATTAGGTCCAGTCAGATTCTTTTCCATCCTTCTGGTCGATTATTTCGATCCTAAAAGTCGAAGGCGAAGAATATTATTCGCGATTTGATTTTGTTTTCCTAATTTGCGAGCGTTTTTTTTTTATGGTTCAGGTAGTGAAAACATGGAGTTAGATGGGAACTTCAGAAGTTGTTATACATGTCTGAATGATTAATTTGGTTAAAGAAAGAAAATTATAATTTTTGATTGATTCTTGGAAAGCTTACAGTTGATGTCAAGAAGTGTTTCTAAGAAGTGTTATTGTTGAATTGATGCTTAGCAAGCACAACTTGATTTCAAGAAATGTTCCTTAGAAGTTCTGTTGTTGAGTTGCATCAAATCTCACCTTTTTGTAAATAAGAAGAGAACTTGTGTATATTTGATGCGTTATTTATTCGAAACTTAGAAGAATAATTCAATCGTTTTCTTTTCTATCTAAAAGAGAGGATAGAGAAAGAGTATATAATTTTATAAATAAAATAAATGACTAAAAAAAATATAATTTTTTTGGGGGTAATTTAAAAATCTTCCTTGAAATAAAATATTCTGAATTGAAAATGCAACACACAGAATGTTTAGAAAAATAGAAGATGAGTTGGACTGTCAAGTGTGCCCCCTTGCTAGTATATATATATATACTACTATTAAAAGCACATGCTATTTTTACGAATATTTTAGTACAAATTTTTTTTTTCAAATCTTTTTTATATTTTATAAATAAGGGCATATGTTATTGAATTTACAAAATTATCCTTATATGTTGTGTGAAATACAATATACAATTAAGGGTTGGGATCGTCAAAATTAGAAACTAGTGGAGAATGTGACGCGATTACGTGAACAAAGAGAAAAGACAGATACAAACGAAACTGGTAGGACTCATTACTCTTTTCCCCCTAACCGATTGAAGGCTCCATCTTTCATCTTCAATCAGACCACGCGTTGCAAGGAGAGCTCTGTAGCGGAAAAGGTTTAGGGTCTTGTTTTTTTTACTTTTATTTATTTACTTTTTTTGTTTGATCTCGTTGATGATTGATTGTTTGAACGTATATTTTTGCAGCAGCAGCTTGACCCAGTCCAACTCAGACCAAAATCACCCAAGCACCTTTTTCTTCTTGCCGTAACATCGGATTCTTCTATGCTTGTCCTCAACCTCTGTTAACCCATCTCTGTAACCCTCTTTTCCTCCACTTGAACCCAACACACCACCCAATCCAACCACAATCCGGTGTCCAAACTCTGGTGACCCAATCCAGTAGCACCTCCCATCTCTTCCCTTCTCTTTTCCTTCTTTTTCTTCTTTCTTTTTCTACTTTCTCTATATTTCTTCTTCTTCTTCCCTGTTTCATCTTCTCCATCATCTCCTATAGAAAACAAAACCAGAAAAAGAATAACAAAAAACCTCTCCCACAGATTAAGCTAATATCGAAAAGACCCCTGAACCAACTAAATCCAAAAGACCCAAACCCCTGAACCAACCCAAAAAATCCCAATCGGAAAAAACCCAACCCTAAGGTCATGTTTGCCCAAAACAAAAAAAGCGGCTATTTCTCCATCATCTGTCAACTTCTCCATCATCTGTCAACTACCTCTCAAGTTGATCAATCTCAAGGAGCCCAAAGCAGAGAATAGTACAACGGAAGTTTGCACTTGCTACATGTATATTTTTAGGATTTGCATTTTATTTTTATCAGTTTATCTTGATATTATGTGAATTGAAAGCATGCAATGAATGTGTTTTTATTTAATTTTGGTAAATCTGATTTATGCATGATTGTAATGATATTTAATTGAATAAAATTTTCATAATATTTTACTCAGGTATTTTCTAGATTTTATCAATTTTGATTTACTTTTAGATTTTGATAATTGGCCAAATAATCTTGAACCGGATAACTGGTTGAACCAGGGGAGGATGGGTGCCTAACATCTTCCTATCCTCCCAAATAAATCCCCTTACCTGAAAATCTGGTGAGACGGACCTAAATTCTATAATTTTGGTCTATTTTTGAATTAATTGATAAAACTCATGGGTGATTACCCCCACCCCAATCCAATGGGTGGTGGTGACTTCATAACCCGATCAACCTAGGGTCCAGTCCAAAATTCTTATCCAAATAAAAAGGTTAGACGTCTTTTTCTTTTCTATCTAAAAGAGAGGATAGAGTCCAACATGATTTGGACTCTATCCAAGTTGATCTAATGAAAAATTATTAAAAAAAATCGAGATCCTAATTAATTAAATAAAATCAAGATTCTAATTAGTTATAAAAATAAAATTTGACAAATTAAAAATTCTAAATAACTAAAAAATAAAATCAATCATCAAAATCTTAAATCTAATTAGTTATTAGAATATTTACCAATGAATTAAAGAATCTAACTCACAAAGAGAAATTAAGATTCAAATCATCAAAATATAGAATCTATTATAAATATCAATAACCTAATTAGTAAAAGAAAATCAAGATCCTAATTAATTAAAAATCTTTAGTATATTTTTACTACCCTATTTTAAATATATTAATATATAAACAACATAGTTGTTGATGGTTATTAGAATTGGAATCCTATATTATGATTATGTAAGATTTAAATGTATATCTTAAAAGTGAAAAAATCCTAAAATTATCCTAGAACTTATTTATTAGTTAGTTATATATTATGAATTAGTGAAGTAGGATACTGTGAGGATAACTAATCGCAATGATACTCAATAGGATACTAATAGATAAGTAAATAAGAGACCATTATTCTAACCATCTTAGAATACTGATAGATAAGTAAATAAGAGACACCTTTTCTACTAATATTTACTAATTAATATCATTATTATTTTTTTAAATATATAATATTATTCGATTTGATTAGTAAGAGTTTTAGAAAATCAATAATTTACAAAAGAAAATCAAGATCTTAAAGAAAATCATGATTTTAAGTAGTTATACAATATGAAAATGTAACTAAAAGAAAAATTATTTTTAAGGTTTTCTTACTATAGATTTGTCGCGCCTCAGATCCCGTAACCCGGATCCCCAAGTGGGATGGCACGGATGTCGAGGTGCAACCTTCGGGATTCATTTCTGAACTGCGGATTGACAAATCATAACCAAGATACAAGATGAAATAAAAATGATTTATTCATCGCACAGAGTAGCGGAAGCAAAAATATTTAATTAAATACAAAATGAAATGAAATGGCTACAATAGAGCCTTATTACAACATAATTCAATATTCTAACATGGTCCATATCGAATGAAAATAAACAACTGAAAATATAAATGATGCTTCAACAGAAGGTCCTCGACCTTCATACAGCTAGCTCAACCTGCAACGTGAAAGTTACATGAGCTTTGAATACCCAGTAAGCACAATCCCATCCAACTCAACTTTTCACATCATAATTTAGTCTAGGTATAACATAAAACAATTTTAAATGCAACATGAATATGATGCAAATATGACAAACAGATGCTCTAAGAGTGCTCAAACAATGAATACAATGATATAATGATATGTCTGTGTTTATGTCTAATGTTAAGTGTCCCTCATTGCAGCTTCCATAATACATACGATTTCGGGACCGTAGTCCCAGGAACAACCGGCAACCCCTCTCTTCGTTACGGGCGCTAACTCATGGTACGAAGGCCACCATTTACTGTTTTCATAAGTGTACAACACTCAAGGTCCAGACGACCCATTGCTTGTTTCGTAGGACTTTCAACCTACGGGTGTAGCCAACCACGTCTTTCCACCTCCCGGGCACGCTTAACACTTTACATTAACACAGTATGAATGCATTATTAAACTCGAAAGACCCAAAGGATAGTTATCCGTGGAAACTATCCACGCGCCCATACACGCGGATAATCTATTGGATTCCATCATTCACGTCCTAACATTTAACTCAGTCTCAGATCAGTACAGTCCAATACTTAGAATTCATAAATGATAAGATCTCTCGGAAACTACCTAAGCGCCCATACACTTAGATAATCTGTTAGAACCCATCATTTACAATCTAAGCTACTACCAACAGAACGTATGCATTCAGTAAGTCGACTTGGGTGAAGGGCATCAAGGTACTATACATCCCTGGAACACATGCCTAGAGACTCCCATTGATCCCTAGGATCATCCCACAAAGTCCCGGACTACACTCATTATCATACTTCTGTAAAACAGTGAAATTCTGCATATGCACTCAAGCATAATAATCAATCCCATTGCGATCGAGCACAACCAAGTGCGATCGATCCTATAGCGATCGAGCACAACACAGTGAGATAGATCCCATTGCGATCGAGCACAACATAGTGAGATCGAATGCAAACTGTGTTTCAGCAATACTTAGAAGTCTTTCATTCACAGATTCGTATACATTCAATTGAAAAATGGAAACCATACAATTACATGATCCATATGCTTTCATTCTAAAGGTTATATGCTGTGAAATGAACTCATAATTCCATAAAAATCTAGCAATCAATATAGATACATGAATATACACTTCTTTCACCAACGATCAACAGAATCATGGCATGAGTAGGAATCGGTCAGTATAGGTAACTTACCTTGATTCTAAGTGATAGGAAATAGCTGTGCAGACACTTCCTTCTCTTCACTTCCTCTTTTCTGCAATTTCAGAGCAGAATTCTTCTGAGTCTTTCTTTTCTCTCTTTCTCTTCCTTACTTTCTCCTCTCAGAATTCCAGGTGCAGCAAATGGTTCATGCGTATGGGATATTTGAGATATAGGGAGTTCACTCCCCACTTCTCTCCCAGTAACCCATGATCACAGTCACGCACACCCACGATGGCAAGACTCGTTCAAACGCACGAACTGTGCGTTTGAACTGAATCAGCATTAGTAAAATTACAGGTTGTACCCCACAATAAGTATAATACAGATTTTTACCCCATTATAGGTTTAATTTCAGATTAGCCCCCAATTACATTAACAGGTTTTTAAATTACCCCTTATGTTCAATTAATTAACAGCTCATATTAATTTAAGCACGTAACATTAATTAATTATTTAAATTAAATAAGGAGGAAATTAGATTAAAGGTTTTAGATCATTACAAGATTATAAATATTTGATTTATCATTTTTAATCGTATAAAAGCATTTATTTTATTTGAACAGTATTATAAGTAATAATTTGTTTATATTAATATATATTACGGTATTTTCATTCATTTATTTTTTCAATTAAAACATTAATGAATTTTTGGTCCATTTTTATGACTAACAGATCCTTATCCTAACAATGCTAATAGATAAGTAAATAATAGATGCCTTATCTACTAGATTTAGTAATTAACTAATAATATTCTTTTTATTTTTATTTTTGACATATAAAAAAAATCAAGAATTGAATTCAAGATTTTAATTAGTTATATAGCATAAAAATTAAAAAAACTAAGAATCAAAATAATAAAATAAAATCCAGAAAATCAAGAATCGAATTTGCAAAAGAAAATCAAGTTTTAATTAGTTATATAGCATAAAAAATTAATAAATTAAGAAATATAAATAACTAAATAAATCAAGAATATCAATAATTATCAAAATCTAAAATCTAATTAGTCATACAAATCTTACTAACAAATTGAAGATCTAACTAATAAGTGAAATCAAGAATTTAATTATCAACTAACAAGGAAAGTCAATAATTTAATTATAAAATTTAGATTCTCAGGGGAAATTTTATATATATATATATATATATATAATGTAATTCTTAAAAAAATTGTATTAACCTGTCCAAACAGAATTAAATTTGCAATTTGGGTTTGGTTGGTTTGGGTTTAGAGTTTTCTATTTCAATTCAGTTCAATTTTTGGGTTGGGAGTTCAGGTTTCAATTCAGATCGGTTTTTGTTTAGGATTGATGCCAACCTGAATCAAACCGAACTGAGTTGCACTCTTAGGGTTATCCATTTAATCCGCCAAGAAACATCCATAATGGTTTTGACTGAAGAACTTCATAAGTATTTTAATACAAGTAAATATTTATTATGCTATTAATATTTTAATAATAAACTAATACCCAAAAAAGTTACAAAAATACCTGTCATTTCTACTTAGAGGTGCAACTTGGGTTGATTAAACCTAAAACCAATCCGACCCAAACCGATTTTGGTTCAGTTTTGGTTTTGAAATTTTAAAACCGAATTAGATCAATTTGGTTTTGGGTTGAAGCCTTTGTTAGACGGAACTAAAACTCGAATTCTAATTTATAGAGTCTAAGTCGAACCGATTTGAACCAAATTATAGTCTATATATGTATTATATACGATATATTATATAGTATATATGAATACAAACATGATATTATCTATATATATATATA
>JAUPMG010016641.1:0-15370 GCA_031762675.1 Pachysandra terminalis
AAGAAATTGCTGGATATGATCAAGTTATACATTATTGCATTCATGTGTTTGATCGACCATCGTGATTGGTCTCATTATACTGTTCATGTTATTACATGTAATGAACCTACCTTGCATTGAGCATGACATAGCATGCGTGATCATATGAAAATGCTAGTGTTCTTTTGCTTTTGCTCTATATACTTGTTGGGCCTGTAGCTCAGACCTTTTGGCCTTAAACATTTCAGGTATCAGGATTAAAGAAGGATATTATCTTCTGGATGCGACTCCTACTTATGGTGAGTTAATTCTAGAAATTATTATATGTAATTTAGATAAGTTTCAATATGATTAGTATATGTGGTCCTGTTTTATTTATTTGCAATATATTTATTTTCCGCTGTGAATCTACGGTTATTAGTAGTTTTTCTTTGAGTGATTAATGTGTGTGGTGCCACCCCCGTAGTATGTGGTTAGTGAGTCTTTGATTTGGGGGTGAGAGTCTCGACTTGGAATTCGGGACTACACTTGTGCTGCCACGAGTGGGGTCTTGGAATTCGGGTCGTGACAATTTTGCTTCCTATTCTCTTGATGTTTTCCTTGGCTTGTTGATCTTGTCATTATTGCTGCATGTTTTTTTGGTCTTCACCAAGGCATATGATAGGTGCATAAATTTTCATCTTATGATAGTGTGAAATATGTGACTCAACAATCCATTTACTCTCTACACATGCCATTTTCTTTTTTGTTAATGAAATTTTTTATAATTTATAATTATAACTCTCTTATTATGTTAAGAAACATGGAATTTATTTATGATATTGAAGTTGGAGAAAAATAATAAATTACATTTAAAAGTAATCTGGATTTGCTGCTAAATTGTTTGATTTTTTTTTTGGTGACGTGAAATCCCCAACCCCACTTAGTGGGGACAGGGTAAACGCCGGATACATGACCCCACCCACAAGGACCATATATCAGGTATGTCCAGGGAATTGAACCTGAGACCTCCAGTTCTTGAGCTTGAGAGCCTGTCAGTTGAGCTAACCCACCCACACGGGTTGTTTAATCTTTAGTCATTTTTGGTTCGCAGGTTTCAAATTTTGAGTCAAAATCAAGAAGATTATTTCTGCTGCTTTGATTTTGCGGCAAATCAGCAAATTGAGGTGGTTCCTGATATGTTTTTTGCATTTTTTTTATTGTAGTTGTTAAGTTATTGGCATTCGTGGCAATAATATTCATGTTCAAAACAATTCAAGAATCATCTAATTCATAGATTTTGTTTCTAATTAGTTTAGAAAGAGATCTGGATTTTTCTGAGCCATGACTACAGTTGGCAACTTGTTCAAAAAGGTTAAGAGTACTTTTCTTATTAAGTTGGATTTAGTCTCAAACGAATTAGATTAGTTTCTATTATTTCAAACACAAGGAAAGCAAGATTGATTGTGTAGTTGCCGGTTTTTGGGTTAGAGACCTTGATTGGTTGGATTGAAGATATGGAAGATACTTCAATAGGTTAGAGGAGTTTCTAAAACAGGGAAAGAAAATTCTGCTTTTGGAAAAACATAATATTGATCACGATATGGAATGGATCCGTTTTGCTGATCTATATGTATCCTTGTACTGATGCTTAATGACTAACTCCTCTGGTGTTCAAGTTTGTAACTTTGAGTTACACATATTGTTTTTGTTCTTCGAGAGAAGAACTTGAAGTCTTCGGGAGAAGACTGTTTGTGAATTGAAGGGAGTTCAAGGATGCAAACATTGAAGACGAGTGGTGCTCGCTGAACAAGTCCAGAAGATGATTCTACCTGGCGGCGACTGAAATCAAGAGGGAGTCTTTATTTTGTGTAAGTTCGATTGGTGTTTGTAATCTTTTGATCTTAGTGGATTGTTCAATATCTGGGTGTGGCCCTGAGGAGTAGGATTTTACCGAACCTCTTAAAAATTGCCCGTGTTCTTATCTTATTATGCTTTAGATAATTTCAATTAATCTAATAATTTACAATAATTGGATTAATTGTTAAAACCGGATCTAACATTTGGTATCAGAGCTGGTCACTACCAAGTTTGGTGAGATTTTGGGAGAAGATTTGTGTTTTTGCTGGCAATGGACTTTATGGGCGAAGGAGGATCTGTTTCATGCCCCCCACTGTTGGATGGAACAAACTACTCGTATTGGAAAGCTTGGATGAAAGCATTCATCAAAGCAATTGATGAAAAAGCATGGCGAACTGTTCTGACTAGCTGGACACATCGTACCACCACAGATGATGAGAAAAATATCATTCTCAATTCTGAGGAGACTTGGACTGTTGATGAAGACCGTTCGGCCAACAACAACTCAAAAGCTTTGAACGCCATCTTCAATGGTGTTGATGCTAATCAATTCAAGTTGATCTCTACATTTGAATCAGCCAAGGATGCATGGAACATTTTGCAAACTGCTCATGAAGGAACCACAGCCGTAAAGCTCTCAAAGCTCTAGATGTTGAATACCAGGTTCGAAGATTTGAGGATGCTTGAGAATGAAAAAAATGCTGATTTCAACTCTAATCTATGTGACATAGCTACTGAGGCCTTTGCTCTTGGTGAAAAATATTCGGAGACAAAGCTTGTAAGAAAAAACTTAAGGTCATTACCGAAAAGGTTTTTATATAAAGTCATGACCGTTGAAGGAGCTCGAGATGTGAGCAATATGAGATTGGATAAGCTCATGGGTTCATTACAAACCTTTGAGATGAATCTGAAGCAAAACAAAAAGGAGAAAATCATTGTTTTTCAAGCTGAAGCTCACAGTCCCACTGAAGAAGAAAAGCCTGATGACAAAGAAGATCTATCTGAAGCTCTTGCTTTGTTAACCAAGAATTTCAGCAAAATTCTGAAAAAGATGAACAAGGGGAGTACAACACCTAATTCTAGAAAATTCAACAATTTTCAGAAAAACAAGCCTGCTGCCAACCCTTTTGATGCTAAGAAAAGGGGGAAATGAATACAATGCAAAGAGTGTGAAGGCTATGGTCACATTCAAAGTGAGTGTGCAAATACACTCAAGAAAAAGGGTAAATCCTTAAACATTACCTAGAGTGATGAGGAGTCAGATGGAAGCCAAGAAAATGATGCAGAATATGTGAGCAATCATGTTGCACTGAATACTATCACAAGTCAAGAGGCTCCTGACCGTGATGTTGTAGAAAATGTTGCAACATATCCTGCAACAAGCTTGATAGGTGATGAGGATTCCAAATCAGTCAAAACTGATTCAGAATCTGAGTACAACAGCAATGTTGAAGACCTGAGCATTGATTCTATTCAAAAGGCATACAAGGAGATGTACAACATGTGGATTAAGGTCTGTAAAAAGAATAAGACTCTCGATGAGCAAATTGTTGAACTTATTAAAGAAAAGAAGATTGAAGCCCTGCTTGCACTAGTGCAACAACTTCCAGCAACATAGTCCTCAAGCGTTTGTTTCATCCATAACAGTTGAGTGCAACAACTTCCAGCAACAATATATTCAGCCTTAGCTGTAGACAAGGAAATTGAGTCTTGCTTGTTGCTGTACCAAGATACTAGGTTGTTTCCGAGATAGAAACACCCTCCAGTAGTGCTCTTCCTGTCATCTGCATTACCTGCCCAATCTGCATCACTGAAACCTGCAAGACTTGAATTAGTATCATTAGAGTACCACAATCCATAATCAGCAGTCCCACTTACATATCTGATGATCCTTTTAACAACAACTAAGTGTGACTCTTTTGGATTTGACTGGTATCTAGCACAAAGACCTACACTAAAACAAATGTCAGGTCTACTAGCAGTTAAGTAAAGGAGACTTCCAATGATACTCCTATACAAACTAGGATCAATAGAGGTAACACTCTCATCTTTAGTCAATTTCACATTAGTTCCCATGGGAGTCCTCAAATGTTTGGCATTCTCTAAACCAAATTTCTTCACTAGGTTTCGAGCATACTTGCTTTGTGAGATAAAAATCCCATCCACAAGTTCCCTAGCCTGCAATCCAAGAAAATAATTTAGTTCACCGACCATGCTCATTTCAAACTCCTTTTTCATTTGACTCACAAATTAAACTATCTTTCCTTGAGAGGTAGAACCAAACACAATATCATCAACATAAATTTGAGCAATAATATTCCCAGTTTTGAACCTCCTAATGAATAGTGGTTTCTCCACTCCCCCTCTCTTATATCCTTTTTCAACCACAAAATTTTCAATCTCTCATACCAAGCTCTAGGAGCTTGTTTCAACCCATACAAAGCCTTTTTCAATCTATACACATGATTGGGGGTGGTGGGGATCTTCAAAGCCCTTAGGTTGCTCTACAAACATTTCCTCATTCAAAATCCCATTTAGAAAGACACTCTTAACATCCATTTGGTACAATTTGAACCCTAATAGGCAAGCTATGGCTAACATCAACCCAATTGATTCAAGCCTAGCAATGGGTGCAAAGGTCTTATCAAAGTCAATGCCTTATATTTGGGTGTACCCTTGAGCAACTAACCTAGCCTTATTCCTGGCAATGTTCCCAAATTCATCAAATTTATTTTTGAAAACCCATTTGGTACCTATAACATTGGAATCATTACGTCTAGACACTAGAGTCCACACATCATTCCTCACAAACTTTTCTAGCTCCTCTTGCATAGCAGTCACCCAATATTCATCAAGTAAAGCTTTTTTAACATTTTTTGGTTCAATTTGAGAGGTAAAGCATACATACCTGACCATATCTCTGTAATTCACTCTCGGTCTGTCTCTTGTACGCCTTCCATCATCAATATTTCCAATGATCTCATCAGTGGGATGGTTTTTCTGAGTTTGGGATGTTGGTCCTTTTTTGGTTGGATCGGCAATGTCAAAAATTCCATTCACTGTATCTGCAGGTTTTGTTGCAGAAGGCTCTGTATCTGTTGGTTCTATTGCAGAAGGATCTATATCTGCTGGTTCTGTTGCAGAAGTTGTTGCAACATCTTCAGCAACATCATTCTCAGCAGCAGCTTTCTCAGGTAGCAGATTTCCAGAATTATTGCCAGCAGCGTTTCTCTCAGGTGACAGACCTCCTTCCTGTTCTTCAACTTCCTCAGTGAAACTGGTTACAGCTTCTTCCTTGGACAGATCTGCAAAATCCTTGTAATCATCAATCACAACATTAGCAGATTCCATAATAGTCTGGGTTCTCAGATTGTAAACCTGATATGCCCTACTATTATTGGAATATCCATGAAAATCTCCTTATTTTACTGATGATTCTGTTTCCTTGTTCACTGTTTACTTGTGTATTATCTGACTTGTCTAGTTTGCCTTTGGCACTTGTTTTGACAAAAAGGGGGAGTAGTATAACTGTGATACTAACTTTCAGATTTCTGATTTTCTATTATGTTTCTGTCTGTTAGCTACCTTTTGCAACAGTGAATGAAAGTATGAAAGTTTGAACTTTTGAATCCTTTCATGTTGCTAACAATGTGATGCTGGTTTACTGTTTTGTTGGTTAGCTGTCCTATTGCAATAATATATTTGAATGTAGCTAACAAAATTCAGTCTCTGAAAACTGAAATTTACTGACTTTCTAAATGTGTGTTATCTTGATGTTTTGAAGGCTAGATTCATATTTTTCCAAACAATGCCAAAGGGGGAGATTGTTAAGTTATTGGCATTCATGGCAATAATATTCATGTTCAAAACAATTCAAGAATCAAGCCAAGATCCAAGTGTTCTCTAATTCACAGATTTTGTTTCTAATTAGTTTAGAAAGAAATCTAGATTTTTCTGAGTCATGGCTACAGTTGGCAACTTGTTCAAAAAGGTTAAGAATAGTTTTCTAATTAAGTTGGATTTAGTCTCAAACAAATTAGATTAGTTTCTATTCTTTCAAACACAAGGAAAGCAAGATTGATTGTGTAGTTGCCGGTTTTTGGGTTAGAGACCTTGATTGATTTGATTGAAGATATGGAAGATACTTCAATAGGTTGGAGGAGTTTCTAAAACAGGGAAAGAAAATTCTACTTTTGGAAAAACAGAATATTGATCACGATATGGAATGGATCCGTTTTGCTGATCTATATGTATCCCTGTACTGATGCTTAACGACTTACTCCTCTGGCGTTCAAGTTTGTAACTTTGAGTTACGCATATTGTTTTTGTTCTTCGGGAGAAGAACTTGAATTCTTCAGGAGAAGACTGTCTGCGAATCGAAGGGAGTTCAAGGATGCAGAAATTGAAGACGAGTGGTGCTCGCTGAACAAGTCCAGAAGATGAATCTACACGGCGGCGACTGAAATCAAGAGGGAGTCTTTATTTTTTGTAAGTTCGATTGGTGTTTGTAATCTTTTGATCTTAGTGGATTGTTCAATATCTGGGCGTGGCCCCGAGGAGTAGGTTTTTACTGAACCCCTTAAAAATTGCCTGTGTTCTTATCTTATTATGCTTTAGATAATTTCAATTAATCTAATAATTTACAATAATTGGATTGATTGTTAAAACCAGATCTAACAGTAGTCATCTGTTGGGTTGTATAGATCTTCTGAGGTTCGAAATGGGCAATCTTATTATGCATTGTTTCTGTTGTAGTTGATGGATATTTCTGTTGCTTTGATTATGTGGTAAATCAACAATTGAGGTTGTTCCTAATATTTGTTTTACATTTTTGATTGTATACATCTGTTGGGTTATATAGCGCTTGTAGGGTTTGCAATAGCCATGTTATGCTTTGCTTCTATTGCAATTGATGTGTATTATCATAAATTAAGGTGTATTATCATATGGTCTTTGTGATCTTTATTATCTTTGTCAAATGGAGTCGATAAGACCATATATTCTATATAGTTTCAATTGGGTATAGGGTTTGCAATTGATGTGTTTGATCTTCTATCTCGTATTTTTATTTGTTCTTTTTCTTAAATTTCAAAAATATACATTATTTTTCTCAAGCATATCTTGTGGACTATTTAATTGAAGGATTTTTCTACAGTCACTTATTATGACTATATTGGTTACTTGATATTGATCTTAAAGATTTGGGGAACGCTAAATTTTGGGTTCTTTTATTTTTTAACCATTAGCCTTGTAATGTATGACCAGGCACAATTATGAGAGGTCACACTGCAAGAAGAAAATGCTATGTATGAAAAGGCTATATCAAATTGTGAAAACAAATTACAGGAAAAGTTACGGGAATCGGCTCTAATTCAAAGTAATTAAAGGTCAGAAAATTGTTTTCTATATTTTTGTTTATTGTTGCTTACCACAAAGTTTAATTTTCATATTTAATAAACAAGTTACTCTCAAGAAATAATTGAATAATGTTACAAAACTAGATGCCAGAGTGAAGCAGTTATGTGTTAGGATACAGTTGTGATCCCCTTGATTGAATGCTAGATTATTCCCTTGATTGAGGGCTTGATTGCTGATTTATTTCCTTATATGCTTTGATATGTATCTTTCTTTATATTAGCTAGTTTCCTTAATTGCTTAGAGTATTATCTTTGTTTCTATTAACCAATTTCCTTAATTGCTTAGAGTAGCATCTATAAATACTTGTAATCCCTCTTATGAGGAATTGGAGAAATTAATAAACCATTAAGTTGGAATTGGAGGATCGATCATCTTGAAGTGATCATTTCAATATGTCATGGTTTATGCATCATTTGTTTAAGAAAGTTTTATGCATGTAAGCAAACAAATGCAGGTTGATTCTAGCAATCAATAGATTGATGGTATGCATGAGATTGATTTGGGATTAATAGCTAAATAGTTTCCTGTAATATTTGTTTTAATAAAAAATTTATTAAAAATAATTTCTTTCGAAAAAGGATAGATGAGAATCTTTTAGAGGCAAATGAAGCAATAGATCACTCTGCAATGTTATCCAAAAAGTTACTGGGTTTGTTTGTGTATGTGTGTGATAATTGCAGACCTATTCAATACTCAAGTGATAAATTATCATCTTGAAGTTTATCATCTCTGTTCTTTTTTCTGTTCGAATTCCTAGCTATGTGAAATATTTGATTGTTATTTTCTAACGTGAAGTTAGTTGAAATTTCTAGACTTCAAATCTATATATCATTGATTACTTGGGTTTTTCATTTTCTTAACCATTGGTAAAGGTTTTTATTCTCGGGATCGCGGATCGGACCGGTCCGAGCCGATCCCAATACTGATCGGCGATCTGGTCTGGTATCGGCCGATCCGGGTTCGATTTAAACACTTTGGATCATCCTTAAAAAAATTGGATTGGTCAGACCGGTTTCCGGAACGACAATTCCGGTCGCCAAAACGGAGGTATCGGTCATCGGACCGGCTTTACCAGTCAGTATCGGACCGATCCAAGCCGATACCTGTTGGATCGTTCATTTTATAAATTTAAAAAAAAAAAACAACTTTGGATCGGCTGGTCCGGATCGGTATTGATGATGCGGTAATTGATAGTATATTAAAAATGTCCTTGACAGATAATATAAGATGAACCAATACAACCACGCTTCCAGAGAAATAAGTTCAGGGAGCCTGTCTCAAGATAGCCTAAACCGTCGCGCAACCATTCAATCAAGAGCGTTCATTCTCAAACGTGACTTGTGAATAAGACAAAGAGAAGAGACAAGAGGAAGGGATATTGAAATAGTTGATAAGTCACTTAGAACGTATATCTTAGAGCAAGAAAACCTCAGGATTCGAGTGACTCGAAGTCTATGACATGTATTGAGAAATGCACATGTATATGACTGACTTTCCTCTTTCTCTTTCAGTGTCGTTCCTCGTTGTTGTCTTCTACCTCTTGAATTTTCCAAAGATTTCAGATTCTTGGGTTGGCCTTTAATGGAGGATGCGTTATGCTATTTATAGGGAATTTATCCTCTTAAATTAGGACAAGTGTCATTCAGTCAAATGTCCACAGAGGAGTTTTTAAATATCCCCATGCATTAAAGCCTATCTTAAATGCCACGTGTATTTCAACACGCTTAAGTTATTTCTAGAAAGTGGGAGGAGTCACCTCGAATATATAACCTTGCTCTGTGATAGGTTGTTTTAGATCTAGAAGAGTACAGATCAAATGACACATGTAGCATGCAAAAATATCTAAAAGCAACGTTTCTATTCTTGTCGCCATTCTAGATAAGAAAACCCCCTTTAAATAGGTTATACAATAGATATTATAAGTAACTGAGCTTTTATCACGTGCTGTTCGTTCTGAGGAATCTGTCTCAATCAGGGTTATCAATGTCAGTGACATGTTGCGACATGTGCTGACATGTCGACAATTTTGAATGTGTCGACACGAATCCTTGGGAAGTCGCAAATTTCCCATTTCCCTACGACATGAGGGAAAAACTATATTTTTTTTACGAAAAAACCCTATAAAATGACGAAAACACAAATAAATGTTTTTTTTTCCCGTGATATCGCGACATGTTCCAGGTCTTACCAATTTGCGATATGTCTTGCGACATCGACATTGCAAACCTTGGTGTGAAATAAATGAGTTACTTAAATGCAATAAATACCTTTCTGGACTTCATTCATCTCGAGGGAACTCCCTTTGGCTGTTGTCCATCTTTCTTCGAAGGAAGCCAAAATAACTCTGTATATTTACAAGATGACCAATATATTCTCGAGTTACCTATATAGAGAACTCGAATTTGAGTTTCTCAGCAGGGAACTTATTTTCGTGACCAATAGTCCCTGTAAAGAAGAGCTTATCTTGGAATTCTTCAAGGTTTATAGTTCAAGCAACTAATCCGAGTGCCCTCAACTTAATGAAATCAGAAGTAAACATGTTTCATTTGTGAACTCCTTTAAAAATAGTGAGAGACATCCTTTAAAAGTATGTAGGAAACTACTTTCAGGAACTATTTCCTGGAGATAGTGTAAATTTGACTTTTGAAGCTCTTTCTCCTAGGGATTTTCTTTAGAAGTCAAGATATTGTATCCAAATATTATTCGAAGTCGATTCCTAAGGACGAATAAGAGTGACTTCGAATTCTACTTTGTAGTTTGAATGCATTTAAGAGTGCACTCAAGGGTGGTAAACCCATATCTTTGTCCTTCGAAGGGCACAAAATCCTTAGTATTTTTGAGGGTGACTAACCTTTGACGATTTGACCATCTCGAGGTGGTTAGCCTTCGAGTTCACCATCTGGAGGTGGTTAGCCTTCGAGTTCTCTTTAGTAGGAGGATATATACCTCCTTCAAGTTCACTTTAGTAGGAGGAAATATACCTCCTTCGAGTTCACCATCTGGAGCCTTCAAGTTCACCATCTGGAGGTGGTTGGCCTTCGAGGTCACCATCTGGAGATGGTTAGCCTTCGAGTTCACTTTAGTAGGAGGGAATATGCCTCCTTCTGGTCCTCTCAAGACAAAATATAATAAATGGTCCTTCAAAGTCTATGGACAAGGGGGACTTCTGAGTTAGAAGGCATAAAAAGTGCCCTCGAAGATCTCTCTTCAAGGGAATATGCCTTTAAAACATGAAATAATGAAATAAAATCACTCGAAGTCTCTTCTTTTGGGATAACATGAACCGTCAAAACAACCTTTTGGATTCCTGCAGAAAAATTGCCATTCTTCTATAAATAAGAAGTCCTTTGAAGAAGAAAGCTTCCTGTAACTTCTGAATTTTGAGCTTTCTCTTTGCTTTATGAGTTTTATGAGTTTTCTAAGTTCTTTGCTTTCTTTCTTCCTTTCCTTCTTCCTTTCAGCAACCATTGCAATGGCTTCCAAGAAGGTTACCGCCAGGGAAAAGGTAGACACCAAGTTGATGGTGTCTATTGATTCCTTTTGGGAGGGAGTCAAGCGTCGCCAACCATTTGATGCTGTTCCAAGTGGAGAGGGCTTGCTTAGCCCTTATGTAGAGAGCGATTGGATGGAGGTGGGATTCCCTCGCTTGAGCACAACGCCTGCATTTAGCTGTGAGAGAGGGGATTACCCTCTGTCTGAGATTGGATTCCGGTCTCATTTCAACCTTCCTCTTGCTTGGCTGGAGCGGGTGGCCCATATCTTGGAGGACAAGGAGCACCGGAAGCTCTTGGACGCTGCTGGATTGCTAGAGGCGATCTGGGTCCCTGTGGGAGATTTCCACAGAGATTATGAAGCTTTGAAGCAGTTTGTCCTCCGGTGGGATTCAGAGGACCATGTCTTTGTGACTGCCTTTGGGGAGATCACATTGACCTTGGAGAATGTTGCCATCCTTCGTTACCTCCAATAATGGGAGAAGAGAATCCAGGGGCTATAGCTCTGTCTGATGATTAGAAGCTCGCCGTGGACATGATGAAGGTAGGCATGAAGAAGTCCCTGAAGAAATCAAAGTTCAAAGGGAGAGGCGAGGGCCAAAGCTCGAAGTACTCCTTCGCGGGTTGGATGCGATACTTCTTTAATGAAGAAGAGACCCTGAAGGTGAACAATGTCTCCATTAAGAGATGCTGGGGTGAAGGCTTGGATAGTGTGGTCCATCTGGACACCTTCATAGCCTTCTGGCTAGCGAGGTTCATCCTTGAGGGATACCCTGTTGACAAAGGAGTGGAAAGGGTATTTCCTCGGGCTATGAAGATAGCAAGGGGAGTTTGAGTGCCCCTTGCTCCCTTGTTCCTGGGATCACAGTACAAGCATCTCAACTTACTGTGTGAGGATATGGCCCGAAGTCGAGGGCAGAGGTTGGTGGAGATATCAGTGGACGCCAACTTCCTTTTGCCGTTCCTTTGGGAGAGGTATAACAGGTACGACCCACTCAACTTCTCAACAGTTGAGAGGCAGTTCACCACCATGGGCTTGGATTCAGCCCCTTGAGCACTTGTGTGGTCTGGAATGAAGCCGAAGCGGAACTTCAGGCTGTCTGCAGTTCTGGACGTGGAGGCAGAGTTCGAATTCCGTCCCTATCGTCGAGGAGGGATCAGGCTCCTGTAGCCCAACGGTACCATGTTGGAGGGAGATTTCCCTCGGAACACCAACGCATGGCATGCATTGAAGCCGGAAGACAGAGTCTTCCTAGTGACCGTACGCCCTGGGTACCTCCTGAAATTTGCGAGGGAGTATGGAAGCAGCTACCCAATATACAACCTCCAACGTATGTTGCGGCAATTCAGAATGGATCAAACTGCTCCCTCTTACAACATTTCAGCCATCAAGACTTCAGAGCTTGCAATGGAGCAAGTGGGGCATAGATTTTCCCGAGTGCACAAGTATATGGGGATGCCTCCTAATTGGGAAGCTATCCCCTCCCCCATAGAGAGAGATGGCAGGGTCGCTTTATGGTGGGTGAACTATTGGAACAATGCCTTGAGGCATTTGGATGATTTCTGCATCAGCCAAGCTGTGAAGTCGAAGGCTGACTTCTGTGGAGCTGAGTAGAGGCTAAAGCAGCCAGACAAAAATCATTCTGTCCAAACGAGGGATGGTCATCCAACCATCCATGAGACCCTCGGTAACCTCCTAATCATAGATATTTATGAAGGGAGGAAGGGAGGAGAGGAGTTTATTTAGACTTTTGATAAAGCCCCTACTGGTTTACCCGAGGGACAAGAAGAAGAAGAAGGAAGAGAAGGAGGAGGAGGAGAGGAAGAGGAGGATGAGGAGGAGGACGAGAATGTACCCATAGGGGAACTCCTGATTCATAGGAGAACTCGGAGTGCCAGAGGGTGCCCTTGCCTCCGGGGCCTATCCTCTTTGACCGGATCATCCCGGAGGGGCCTGTCCTTCCAAGGGTTGTGTTAAGTCCTCCAAGGGAGCAGCGTACAAGGGTGAAATCCATTACTGCCTGCACTTTGAAGTTATGTATGATTGGTTTATATGCCCTATCCTCCTGTCTTGATTTCTCCTATTACTTGCTTGTTTCTAACTTTGCTTTGTTGATCCTTTGCAGATGTCAGCTACAGGGGAGGGAGAGCGACTTGAAGTAAGCGATACTTCTATCAAGTCCCCTCCAAAGGAATCTATGGGACAAAGTTCTCAGATACTAGTTGGGACGTCAAAGGAGGGAGTAGCACCTAGGACTCCCACTAGCAGCAGGGTCCCCCTTCCTTTGGAGATGCCCACTTCTGGTTCTCCTTTTAGTAGGGTTCCTTCTCCCATGGGAGGACCTGTTGCTCGAGTTCCTGTCACCAGGAGTCCACCTCCTCACCAAGAGGTTGATGCAGCTGGCTCTTCAAGAGCCCCTCCTCCACTCTTCGAGGGCTCTTCCTCTGGTAAGTACCTTCCTTGTACAAGTTAGATGTTGAATGTCTCTCTTTTACTAACTCTAGTATTCTTTCTTCTGTAGCTCCCGCAGTGAGAGAGGAAGGAAGAGTTGGAACTTGGGGACCTCAATTTGCCCCTCCTACCTTGCCATAGAGAGACCTTGGCAAGGCTCCAATAGGAGGGGTACAAGAGAGGGAGGCCCCTAGGGTGAGCATGACTTCTGGTAGTGCTACTGCCAGAAGGGAAGAGGGAGGTAGGACCTCAATGGCTGGCACTGAGGCAACTGCTCCAACTTCTGAAGTGGCATCCTCTTCTGGTGTCAAGCGGAAAAGAGAATCCTTTTCCATACCAGCCATTCAGAAGAGGAGGGAGTTGTTCCCTGATCCTGTAGATGATCCTAATGAGATGGAGAGAAAATATTGGATGGATCTGATCAGGGTGACTTATGGAGATTTGCTGCCAAAGCCGGCCCTGCCAAGTCAGAAGTTTAGGAGCTTTGGATATAAGGAGTTATGCAGACTTCTGGAGATAATGAGCCGTTGAAGTCTGCATAATATTACTAATGAAGACTTGGAAGATTGTGGTCTGTTTGAAATAGATGGGTTTCCAGTTGGAATGGTTGGAGAATTGGTTGGAGCAGCTGAAGACTAAGGTGCAGAAGTTCAGTAAGGTAAAGGAACTTGAGATTACTGTCTTGGTGGAGACAGAGGAGGTGAAGAAGCTACAGGGGGCTTTTGAAAAATGCAAAGCAGATATAAAGGAGTTGGAAAAGGAAGCCACTTGTCTTGATCAACTAAGGAAGAATGTTGCTGAGTTGCTTGTGCAATTCCAGCAGGATCAAGAAGACGCAGCACGTGCGTTGTCCAAGGAGGAAGTAAAAATTATGGAGGCATAGATTGCTCTTATGACGGAAAGCATTCCAGTTCTAGGAACTTCAAGATTAGTACTACTTGAAGGAGCTTTCGAGGGCATCACCGAGTCCCAACTCACTGGAGGACAATAGTTTTATTTTCCTTTTCTTTGTAATGTACTTCTCATATATAAGATAGAATTCTTTGTAAAGACAAATTCATTCATATACTTAATAAAAATATTTCTCATTTACAGTCTCCTCAAGTGCATTTTCTTCCAGTGGTATGATCTTGTAATATCCTGAAGCTTGAGCAGAGGTGACTTTAAAGGGTCATTCCCACTTAGGAGCAAATTTAGGCTTGATAGCATTACTCTGTGCATACCATGTTGCTCGTAGGACTAATTCACCAACTTGAAAACTCGGGGGTCTGACCAATTTGTTATAGGCTTGAGCTATAATTTGATGATAACGCAAATTACTTTCCAAAGCTTTTTGCCTTTTCTCATCCAAATTATCTAACTCTTGAGCACGTATAAGAGCAAAGTCTCTGAAATCCCAATCCACTCTGCTTGCATGTAAGATCCTGGCTGAGGCAACCTGTAATTCAATTGGAAAAACGGATTCTGCCCCAAATACGAGAGAGAAAGAAGTTGCATTTGTAGCCCGGTGTTTGCTTACCTTATATGTTCATAAGGCTTAAGGTAGGGATTCATTCCATTTTGAAGGCTGATTATATACTATTTTGCTAAGAATATTGATCAAAGTCTTATTGGAAGCTTTAGCTTGAGCATTCCCTTGAGGATAGTAAGGAGAAGACTTGTTGTGATGAATTCGGTAGAAAGTTGTCACCTCTCTAACTGGCCTGTTAAGGAAAGAGGTTCCGTTGTCTGTGATGATCCTTCGAGGTGGACCAAACCGAATGACAATATTATCCTTGATAAACTGAGCTACGGAAGCTCTATTATCATTTCTAAGTGGGATAGCTCCACCCATTTGGTGAAATATTCTGTAGCTACCAAGATCCAAGAATGACCTGTCATACTTCTAGGATTAATAGGTCCAATCAGGTCCAGGTCCCAAGTATGAAATGACCATGGAACAATGATTGAATGCATTTCCTTAGAAGGTTTATTGGAAATGTTATCACGGATTTGACATCTAACACATTTCTTCACAAAGTCAGCTGTGTCTGCTTCCATTGTAAGCCAATAATATCCTATGTCTTGCAGCTACTTGTGTAGTTTCCTCTTTCCTTGATGAGCTCTACATGAACTTGATAAGTGTCTAACACTTGCACTTTTAGACTTATTACTGATGCTTATTAGTCCTATAGAGATGTTAATGAGAATG
>JAUPMG010016662.1:0-15370 GCA_031762675.1 Pachysandra terminalis
TTTGATGGTACTAAGCTAATAGGAGGGCTCGGGGGTCACGCTTACATCGTTTCCCGAAATCACCTATGGCTCGGCCCCTTAATTCACTATTTAGGGTCTTTATATGCATAAACTCACAATGTGAGGGCTAATCAACTCTTTTAGCTACCCTTTGAATTTTCGCACGCGTACTATGATGGCACTAAGCTAATAGGAGGGTTCGGGGTTCACTCTTACATCGTTTCCCAAATTCACCCATTGCTCGGCCAAATCTACTAAAGCTAACCCATCGGATTGGGGGATCTATCTGACCGGGAGATAGGTCAAACACATGTAACTAGTTAAGATACACGTGCTCCCTTTGAATTCACCTCCATTGGACACGTGGATCTCCTCGGCGACCTCTTCGGCCCGCCGAAATGCACCAAAGTGTGCCAAATGGAATGAGACCTTGGGACTGGTATATATATACTCTCATCCCATGAGCCCTGTGAGCTTGTGGATGGGGAACAAGGTGTGCTCGCACACGTGTGGCCCATTGAGGAGCCAATGCCCATCCAAGAGGATTTTGGATGGCGGCCTCAGAAAGCCTTAACATGCGCACGTGTCCTGCACATGCACGCTCGGCTAGCTGGCCGGCTCGGCTTGATTCGATTCGCATGTGCGTGAATCATTCTTTTTGGACAAACTCAGACTTGTTTTATAGCCGTTTTATTTCTAGCCGTCAACGTTACTATTGGGATAAATGTGCGTGCCTATTATCTAGGGATTGTGCGCACAGTTACAGGCTTTCCCAACGGTGTATTTTACCTTCATAAAATACGTTTTGTATAGTACATTTTAATCACAACAATTGCTTCGATTTTGCTCTAGGATTTCTGTGGTTTCTCTGCTATTTTTATTTTATCAGCAACTTTCATCTCTTTCGATAACTGTTTTAAATCTGGGCAAGCATTGGTGTGTGGATTTCATGCTTGATCAAATCGTGCAGATCGATCAAGCCTACAATGCTAGTTTTTGGGCTGTTGGATATTAGGAGTGTTACGCTGTGTATCCCTGCAAGGGCGTAAATCACCTTAAAGAAAGTGACCTAGTCCGTGCTGAAGAGAAACAGAGTTTATTGATAAATCTAAGGTGATTCCAAAGAAACCCCATTGGGGATTTAAATAGAAATGAGAAACAAAGATAAATATAGAAATTAGCTAAACCTAATCTCTAATTAAGAAATAAATTCAAAACATTTCTAAATATATTAAATCAAATCTTTGTAATCACAATCTTCTCCTTGAATCACTCTTTTGATCAAATCTTCATTCTCATCACTGCTTGAGTTGATAGGATACTCCACCACTCACCATATTACCATGCTCCCATATATTTGTTCTATTACTCCCCCTCAAACTTATGGGGATTTGAAAAAATCCACGTGAGTTTGATATTGATAAATAGATCATGTGGTGGTGCTTGTCAGATGCCATTGTCTTCAATCATGTACCTTTGTTGATGTGTTATATGGAGAGAGAGAACAATATGTGATCCAATGGGCTAGACCTCAATGGGTCAATAGAATGGGCCTCTTTGGGCAAGTGGCTCCATGAACTTGCCTATGATCATTGTTAAATGGGTCATAGGCCTTAAAAAAGGGCCCCTTTGGGCCAATGGCTCCATGAACTTGCCTATGATCATTATTAAAGGATTCACAGGCCTTAAAATCGGATCATCGTGATCTTGCGTTTGGTCTCGCCTAAAGGGATCATGAGTGATAAATTGGGCCTCTATGGACCAACAAATGTGCTCTTCTTCTTCTTCTTTTTTTTTTTTTGTCACACATTTTTTTTCCTGTCTTCGCCCTATCAACATGATAACAAGAAAGGTTTCAAAGCACTGGAGTAGTGGGCGGCCTTAGATAAGCTATGAAAGATATCAACAAAAAGAAAAAAAGAAAGAAATGCCATATGCATTTATAAATGGATTTCGGCACCTTCAATCTTAATTGAATGATAGCCACAAAGCTTCCGATGATGGATTTGAGACTTGAAAAACTGGATTAATAATGAAAAGATAATTACTTAAAAAATAGAGAAATACAAAAAGTAATGTTGGATGGCTGGGCGGACGACAAGGGTTCATTAAGGAATATACTACCCTTAATGAACCCTTCAAATACATGAATTTCTGAATAAAGGCTCGAAGTCAACCTTTCTCATTCTCCAGAAGAAACTTCGAGTGATCTTATTACTTCATTATGTACTTCAAAGTATATCCTATAAGGAGAGGCATTCGAAAGTACATTTCAAAACTCCTAACTTAGAAGTCATATTTGGATCATATCCACAGATTTCGAAGGACCATTTATTATACTTTTTCTTGTAGGAACTTCGAAGGAGACATCTTTCCTTCTGATTTGTTCAACTCAAAGGAAAATCACCTCCAGATGGTGAACTCGAAGGCTTACCATCTCGAGATGGTCAAATCGTCAAAGGTTAGTCACCCTCAAAGACTTAAGGTTTGTTACCCTAAATAGACTTGCATTCAGTTAACTTCAAAGGAATTCCCGAAGTATACTTTTCGTTCATCCCGAAAGAACACTTCCGGATGACGATTTCACTAACTTTGAAGTACCCTCACAAAGGAGTACTTCGAAGTCATGTTTTTACCTTTCCTTATGTCACCTTCGAGTGACAGATATGGAATTACACTTTTCATTCAGTAACTTTGAAGTATCTTCACAAAGGAGTATTTCGAAGTCATGTTCTCTCTCCATACGTTACCCTCGAGTGACAGTTATGGATTCAACTTCACAGATTTTGAAGTACCCTCACAAAGGAGTACTTCGAGGTTATGCTTTTATCTCTCAATATGTCACATTCAAGTGACAGTTATGAATTTGCAGGACTTAACTGTACACTTTGCTTAAAAGTACTTCGAAGGACAAAGACATTGGTTATCACCCTCGAATGCACTCTTAAATACATTCAAACTACAAAGTAATGTTCGTAGTCACTCTTATTTCTCCTTAGGAATTGACTTCGAATAATATTTCGATCAAAACATCTTGACTTCTAAAAGTAAACCCCTAGGGAAAAGAGCTTCAGAAGTCGGAATTACACTTTCCAGGAAATAGTTCCAGAAGATGGTTTAATACATACTTTGAGAAATCTCTTCTCACTTTATTTCAAAAGAGTTCAGAAGGGAACATATTTACTTCTGATTTCATTAAAGTTGTGGGCATTCGGATTGATTATTTGAGCTATAAATCTTGAAGGATTCCAAGATTAGCTCCTCTTTACAGGGACTATTGGTCATGAAAACGAGTTCCCTATTGAGAAACTTACATTCAATATCTCTATATGGGTAATTCGAGAATATACTGGTCACCTTGTAAATATATGGAGTTATTTTGGCCTCCTTCAAAGGAAGATAGCCGTTAAAGGGAGTTTCCCCAAGAAGAATGAAATCCAGAAAGGTATTTATGACATTTAAGTGACTCGTTTATCTTTAAAGTTGATTGAGATAGATTCCTCAAAAAGGAACATCACGTGACAAAACCCAGCTACTTATAATATCTGTTGTATAACTTATCTAAAGGGGTTTTGTATTATCTGGAATGGCGGCAAGAATGGAAACGTTGCTTTTAGATCTTTATGCATGCAATACGTATCATTTAATCCGTGTTCTTCTAGATCTAAAGCAACCTATCACAGAGCAAGTTCATATATTCGAAGTGACACATCTCTCTTTCTAGAAAGAACTTAGGCGTGTTCAAATACATGTGGCATTCGAGATATATTCTGATGCATGGGGACATTTATAAGCACCTCTTTGGACACTTGACTAAATCACATTTGTCCTAATTTGATAGGCTAAATTCTCTATTAATAGCATAACGTATCATCCATTAAAGACAATCTTAGAAAGTTGAATCTTTGAGAAACTCAAGAGGTAGAAGAGAACAGTGAGTAAAGACACTGAAAGAGAAAGGGGATAGTCAGTCATATACTGTATTTCTCAATACATGATATAGACTTTAGGTGACTAGAAATCTGAGGTTCTCTTGCTCTGAGATATGCGTTCTAACTGATTTACAGTTATTTCAACATCCTTCTCCCTTCGTTTCTTCTCTTTGTCTTATTCACAGGTCATGTTTGTGAAGAAACGCTCCTGATTGAACGGTTGTGCGACGGTTTAGGCTATCTTGAGACAAACTCCATTAACTTATTTCTCTGGAAGGGTGATTGTATTGGTTCATTTATATTATTCATTTTCAATATATTGTCCATTACAAATCCTACATCAACAGTATTATAGATTCGGATCCACATAGAAGTAGAGTGTAAATGTAGCTCGGATCGTGTGCACCAAGATTCATCCACTGGTGCGAGAGCATTTCGTCTGGTCTACGAGCCTGGACGATTTGCTACACCCTGTGTTGAAATGCTTGTATCATGTGCTGAAATGCTTGTGCCCCAGTTATAATGCATTAGCAATGGAGGGTACAAGCATTTCAACACGGGGAGCAACAAATCTTCCAGACGAATTGCTCTCCACCGGTGCCTGCACAAAACACGTTTATCAGCTTCACTGAATCTCGGAGAGAGTGTTACCGAAGGATTCCAATTTGTATGTGCAAAAAGTTTCACGTATCTTTAAAGAGCATTTTCAATCACCTCTAAGCCAATCCATTAATCTTAACCATTAATCTTTTAGCGGAAAAATCTGTTTTCTGATAAGTTTGTTAATTCAACTGCAGTATTTTGGGTATTTTAATAAAACGCCCACTTGTGTTGCTAGAAAAACTTGATGCTTTGTTACTTCAGTGTTTGTGTTTTGTGTGTGAAACCATATCTGACATTGTAAACTTACAAGTTTGAGGGAGTGGTATATATATACTCTCGTCCCATGAGCCTTGTGAGCTTGTAGATGGGGAACAAGGTGTGCTCGTGTACGTGTGGCCCTTTGAGGAGCCAAGGCCCATCCAAGAGGATTTTGGATGGCGGCTTCAGAAAGCCTTAACATGTGCACGTGTCTTGCACATGCGCGTTCGGCTTGTTGGTTGGCTCGGCTTTATTCGGTTCGCATGCGTGTGAATCATTTTTTTTGGACAAACTTATACTTGTTTTATAGCCGTTTTATTTCTAGCCGTCAACGTTACTATTGGGATAGCTGTGCATGCCTATTATATAAGGATTGTGCGCACAGTTACAGGCTTTACCAACAGTGTATTTTTCCTTTATAAAATACTTTTTGCATAGTACATTTTATTCACAACAATTGCTTCGATTTTGCTCTAGGATTTCTATGGTTTCTCTGCTATTTTTATTTTATCAGCAACTTTCATCTCTTTTGATTACTGTTTTAAATTTGGGCAAGCATTGGTGTGTGGATTTCATGCTTGATCAAATCGTGCAGATCGATCAAGCCTACAATGCTGGTTTTTGGGCTGTTGGATATTAGGAGTGTTACGCTGTGTATCCCTGCAAAGGCGTAAATCACCTTAAAGAAAGTCCGTGCTGAAGAGAAACAGAGTTTATTGATAAATCTAAGGTGATCACAAAGAAACCCCATTGGGGATTTAAATAGAAATGAGAAACAAAGATAAATATAAAAATTAGCTAATCCTAATCTCTAATTAAGAAATAAATTCAAAACATTTCTAAATATATTAAATCAAATCTTTGTAATCACAATCTTCTCCTTGAATCACTCTTTTGATCAAATCTTCATTCTCATCACTGCTTGAGTTGATAGGATACTCCACCACTCACCATATTACCATGCTCCCATATATTTTCTCTATTACTCCCCCTCAAACTTATGGGGATTCGAAAAAATCCACGTGAGCTTGATATTGATAAATAGATCATGTGGTGGTACTTGTCAGATGCCATTGTCTTCGATCATGTACCTTTGTTAATGTGTTATATGGAGAGAGAGAGAAAGAACAATACGAGCTCTAATGGGCTAGACCTCGATGGGTCAATAGAATGGGCTCTTTGGACAAGTGGCTCCATGAACTTGCCTATGGTCATTGTCAAAGGAGTCACAGGCCTTAAGAAATAGCATCTCTGGACCAATAGCTCCATGAACGTGCCTATGATCATTGTCAAAGGGGTCACGGGCCTTAAAATCGGATCATCGTGATCTTGAGTATAGAGAACTACAAAAAGTAATGTTAGATGGCCGTACGGACGACAATGGTGCTGCTTGCTGGAAAAAAAAACTTGGAACAGAAAAAAAAAAATGAAGAAAATAAAAGAAGATTCTAACCTGGCGATGAATAGTATTCGGTGGACGACAATAGTCTCACCCGCCAGAAAGGGTGATCAAGTAGTGGGACAATCACAGGCCAATCGTCTGTATTGATACCATGAAGAGAAACAGAGTTTATTGATAAATCTATGGTGATTACAAAGAGACTCATTGGGGATTTAAATAGAAATGAGAAACAAAGATAAATATAGAAATTAGCTAATCCTAATCTCTATTTAAGAAATAAATTCAAAACATTTCTAATTATCTTAAATCAAATCTTTGGAATCACAATCTTCTCCTTGAATCACTCTTTTGATCAAATCTTTATTCTCATCACTTCTTGAGTTGATAGGATACTCCACCACTCACTATATTACCATGCTCCTATATATTTGCTGTATTACGTGCCTCACCCACTCCACTGCTTTCTTTGATTACAGTCTACTACAACAGTAACAATATTCGAATTAAATTTAGAAATCAGTTATTATCGTTCTATCTTATTTACATTACTGAATCAACACGGTAAAATGTGCTTGGGGGCAAAAACTTATTTTCTGAGGTAGGATCGTGCAGTAGAAGTATAAGTTGCATGGGAAGTCAGTTTATTATTATACTAAAGACAATCATCATCAATGGAGGATGTCCCAAGTGTTTTTGGCTATTTAGAGAGCTAAGCTAAGAATTAAACAATTAATAATTGAATTCTCATTTAAATCTCTTCGACGAATTTAAGATTGAAACAAACCAAAATTGCTTAATCAGATTGAGATCTAAGCAAATAATTGAATTCTCCTTTAAACCTCTTCATTGAAACCCTTTGATTTCTTCAGATTATGGGCATCCCCATTTGAAACTTCACTCATTTAATGATCAATTGGAATCATAGACAGCAGGAAATCAAGTTCATCAATCCCACCTTTGGAATTGGTGGGATATACAAATTAAATGAATGAATAAAGAACAAGTACGGGTGATGTTGAATGAGATGATATAATTTAATATTTGGATTAAACAATAATAAAATAATTATAATTTTATTCTTTGAAGTGTTCACGTACGTTGTTGTTGTTCCAACTTCCAAGAAGGAGAAGGGAGGGAGACAAACATAGCTCAACAATCCAACCACCATGCCATGGAAGGTTGAGGTTCCATCAAATTCTCGGTGGTTGAACCAAAAACACAGTTTGGCTTTCTCTTTCCTCCTCCTTCCCCTTGATGTGAAGCTTTCTTATTTTCATGCTCATTCATGCTAACATCCCTCTCAAAATCTCAATCAGTGATTGCTTAATATAATTTTATGCTTAATTATTAGAGAAGAAAAAAATCTTGTTTTGTAGATTTTTTGTTCTCCTTTTATGGTTTAAGCATAAAAGCATGCAAATGAATATAGTTATGGTTATGATTTAAGTACATTATTTTGTGTAATATGATCCAAGAGAAACCATAAACTCACAACTAACCCTTAAGCTTATGCTATTTAACACATAATCTTCTTGGTTTTTTTCTTCAATGCAAACCTACTCATATTTTGGATGTAATTTGAAAAGCTTTAATTTGGTTCATCCAAACCCAATCCTAAAAGAAAAGCATATAGCCTAGATCCAATCCAATGGTAATCAAAGCTCAACATGAAGTTTTCATTGCCCAAACCCCATATGGGATTTGAGTTGGGTAGTTGGGGCTGGGTTAACCAAAGCCCTTTTCGGATTTGGATCCTATCTGATACTTGGTTTTTGACAACTATTCTTTTAAAAAAGAAAAAAAAAAATACAAACTAATATTCTATACTATTAAAGGAAAGGATCCATCAACCACATATGTGTGGCTCAGCTGGTAGCAAGCTGGGCTTTAGTGGGCGTTCTCGGAAGTAAGTCTAGAGTTCGAATCCCACTAGAAGCACTCGTGGCTAGGGGTTTACCATAATTGCTCTCATCCCGAACGTGGATACTACCACACCCATTTGGGTGTGGGTACACCATGTGGTTAACACCAAAAAAAAAAAAAAAAAAAAGGATCCATCGAAAAGTATGCTAATTTTTATTTATTTTTTTAAATTTTTGCAAAACTAACCTTCCAGGTGATGAAATATTTAATAAATTAAAGTGTAATATAATCTTTTGATTTATTATATTAGAAGACAATTAGAATAACTATTCTCACATATATCACTTTTAAATAAAATATCAACGAGCAGTATTGCACTTGTCACCCACTAGTATCGATTCATGCAACTCTTTTTGATGGGATGATTAATCCAATTAGAATACCCAAGACAATTAAAAAATATATATATACATAGATATGTGCTCACATATCCTAACCCAATCCAGTTAAATTAGCATCCTGGCCAAACCCTAATAATAGGGAACCGGCATTTTGGGTAATCATATACTTGGATGGGTACCCATTAATGGGGGACCCTTGAATAGACTTGATAGAATTATTGGTTACTTACGAGTTATCAATCCAAACAAAAATTCCACCAAAAAAAAAAATATCAATCCAAACAAAACTAGTTGTCCAAGTGTCTTGTGGATTTGAAGCCCCTCCCAGTGATGCTCATCAATCATAAATGAAAAAGAAAATAACAACTCATGATTTATGTATATAAAAGGTGTGTTGTAGAGTGAGGAGTAAGTAGAGGTTTTGAATTTGATTGGAAAGAGTAGTAGAAAAAAAAATTACTGTAGTAGACTGTGAGAGTCAGTAAGTATCTCACTCAGTTATCTTCATAATGTCATTTCCAATGCTCTACTTTCTCTCTCTAACTTTAACCTTTGCTTCTCCTCAACGCTGGGTAGCAACTATCAAATAAATTGAATAAAATTAAGTGGAATATAACAAAATGCCCACTATAATAACTTCTTTTCTTTCACCTTCTTCAGTTTCAGATTCTGGGTTTATTCGTTTCATCGATTCATCTCTTTAGTTGTTGCAGAGGACTGATTGTTACAGATGCTCTGCAAATGGGGAAAATCGAGGCGCAACAGCTGCATCAGCAGCAGCAGATTCTGGAGAGCCAAAGTGGAAGTCTTTCTGGATTATTATGTGAGGATTGTGCGATGGGTCTTACCAGGATCCGGAGTGCATTCAGCTTCAAATGCTGTTTCGTTTTGATTCTCAGTGTCTCCGTGCTACTTTCGGGGCTTTTCTGGCTCCGACCTTTTCGCGCAATAGAGTATAATTTTGTCACAAATGATGCAGATGCTCTCAAGGGTATGCGTTGTTCACCGGTTTTCTCTTTAGGGTTTTGTGTTTTTTTTTTTTTTGATCTGTTTTGAGATATGGATGTGTGTTATTTTGTGTTCTTTCTAAGTTTTGGATGTAGGTTTTCGATTTTTTGTCGATTTAGTTTATGAGACTATATTTCTCTCATCTCTAGTTATAATGGTAGTGGTTAAATGTTTCGCTGTTGATGAAGGATTTCAGTTAGTGATTTTAGGAATAATTAACGCTAAAATTATCAATTATTTGCATTTGGAGAAAAATAAATTAGGGTTTATTCATCTGCATCTTGCAGTCACCGAGACATAATTAGGTCTCATAGGATTCTGTAATGTGCTCTGTAGAACTCGGAATCTATTCGGTACTAATGATTGTAAATGCGAGTTCCTGAAAGCAATGTCACGGGCAACGCCCTGGAGCGGCTCCTGTTCTGAGGATATTTTTAAGTTTTGCATTGTTATGCGCTCTAATTTAGGTGTTGCTACTTACCCTCTCAGCTAGGAAATTATCCTGTATATAGGACCTGTTGTTACTCATTGAATTGAAGATCTGAAGTATCCAGATCAGAAGAGTGCACAAAAACTCTAAAAGGAGGAGGCTTGAAATGCATCGGTGATCAGTAATTGTGTTTATTATAAGAGTTCTTCCTATTATCTATTCCAAGTTAAGCAGTGTAGTAGATATCAATCTCAAACATTGAAGAAATGACTGAAGCATTTATTTCTTATTAAAGATTTGTAGGAACTTTATTTTGATGTGAAATGCAAAGTATCATCTAAGCCTCCTCGTATGGCAGGGGTGGTTCACAATGACCTGTTTGTTAAAGGGATTGCTATTGATCTTATTATTAGATGAATAATCATATAAAATCAGTTTTCTTCTTCAGATTCTGTCATACTTCTGACAAGAAATGCGACCTATTGTATCACTTAGTCATATTTAGGGAATTTTCTGTTCAAAAATTCACAACCCTGGCTGGAAATTGTCGTGTGATCAGTGGGCATGTCATAGGATTTGACCTCCTTTTGTTCACTTTTTCCAGAAACAATGATTACCGTGAAGCACGATCTGCCTTTTTGCTAATCTGTCATTAGCTCTTAAGGTGGGCATAAAAAGGACCTTTCATGCCTTTTCAATGTGGCATGTTATAAGCACTTAATGGTGAAGGACCATCCTAGCGCATGTCTTTGTATAAGAGAGAGAAGGTGATCAGTTGGTGGTCTTTCTGATTGAAGAGGATTAAAAGTAGATGAATCAATCTTTTGGATCTCCAATGAAGAATATGATTGTTGATGGTCATTTTTGGCAACAATGTCATGTCAGCATAATAAGTTGATGTGGTGGGGCCCAAGCCATGTCATTACCCATTGGACTGCCAAGTTGGCATAGAATCGAGATTATAAAAAATTATATCTTTGAGAATTCTGCTAGGTCGGGTTTACCGTGCATCCTCGATTGACGAATTGAAGTCTTGCCGAGCATAACTAACTCTCCCCGATCCTTCGGCAAACCCCATAAATGGAACCAGGATGGGCACGTTGCCCAATAAGACTTAATGCGGAAGATCTTGAGTTTGATGGGCATTCCTCCAGCTTCAAACCAGGATTGACAGAAGCCCTATCATAGTGTTTAAACTCGGTATCGGATCAGGGATCATCCCGGTCTGATACCGAGTTGGATTGGCAATCCTACTTGGGATCGGCTGATCCAAAACATGGCCCAAATTTTTTTTTTTAAAAACCGGAAATTTTTTTAGGGGTGATCGTCCGATCTGACTCATCCGAAACCGAGTCAGATCGTCTGGATCGGACGATTTGTCTCGGTTTCGGACCAAGTCAAAGAAATTTTAACAATTTAGAGATCGACTTGGGATCGTGGCTCGTCCCGAGTCGATCTCAAGTTGTATCAGCCGATCCGACTCAAGATTGGCCGATACTTTACACTGTAAGCTTGATTCCCAAACGTCTGGGCGCCTGGGGTTGTCGGGGTGCCCAGCCACCTCGTTGGGAACTTGGGCACCCTAACACCCGCCCCGGCAAGGATGGGGTCCTAGCCCTTTAGGGCTAGACAACTAGACCTACCGGGGTGCCTGACACCTCGGCGAACACCTTGGTGCCCTCGGTAGGGTTTTTCCGGGGGTATTATTAGCCTGTCAAAGTCTATTTTTGTGTGTATCGGCACCCCCGAAGGTGTCGGAACACTCGTTTTATCCATCATGGCATGAGTTGACCAAATGAGTTATGCTCGACACGACGTGATCAACTTATATATAATCGATTAAGTGATTAATTACTTGTATGTATGAGATTTGCAGGTGTTCGTCGGAGTCTTGGAGAAATCTTCGTCCCGGACAAATGCCCATCAGGGGTGGGGGGGTTCGGCGGCCCTTAAGGTGTGGCGGCCACGGGTGTGGGTTTCGTTGGCGACTTGAAAGAAACCCCGGCATGCCGACCTACAGTCCGACGACATCAAGCAAATGACAAGGTGTTATCTCATGAGTTGACAATTAGAGAGTCGTACATTAATTATTTGACCTTTACGACCTTTATTACTTGACCGTTATGATATTAATTGTCCATTACCTTATTAATGGGAGGACTTTAATATGGATTTCGGTTACAGATGAGAGAGATGGTGATACTTGTCACCATCCTAGAGATTCTTCTCAGCCTATATAATGCCTAGGAGGCTTAGGCAAAAGAGGGATAAAAAAACATAGAGAAAATAGCTAGAGAGGAGAAAAAAGTGAGAGAAAGCCTAGAGAAGAGACTTAAGAGAGAGCCCTTATTATGGGGACATCCATACTTAGGAAATCTTTGCAGAGATTTTCGACAATAGTGAGAGATAGTGAATTGGGAAGATTTGTGAGAGGTAACTCTTGAGGTGGCACAAGTCGAAATTTGAGTATCTCCCATTGTTGGGTCGTAGCCGCAGCCTATCTTCCATGTCTTCTCGACCGATTCCCCTATACTCAGGTCGAACAAACGTCTTGGGAATGATCATATCATAGCTGTTTAGGCCCGAGTCGAATTTGGCTACCCCAATCCAGAGGCACATGAGACAACACGCGAGCATCTTCGGCATACGTGGATAGTGTTCACCAAAACCCTCCATAAATGGTGACTGTGTTGGGGAGTCAGATCGTTCTGACCGAGATTCTTGAGAGAAAAAAGGAGATCTACACTTCGTATTCTGTCTTGTTACTGCGAGCAATCCGAAATTATTTATTTTGAAGATGGTGAACGGACCTAGACACATCGTGCCTGTTCTAGCTCCAGTATTGCTCATGGTAAGCTGCAACCACCAAATACTCCAGCGGCTGAACACGAGGAGACAACAAAGTCGCAATCACATGCACCGACCGAATAGACGGTTGGACAAGCAAATCCGATGGCCGAGTTGACTTAACTCATGACAGCCTTTCACAGGCTGAACAATCATGCTTTTGAATCTCTGGTGACTATCGTTGCTGCCCGCCAAGTTCCACCACCTGTCATCGTTGAAGACGTCGACGAGCAGCCACATCGGGAAGACAATTCCGTCATTAATGGAGATTCGACGAAGGGCGTCTTATATGGCGGAGCTTTTCAATAGTATGAGATTCGACGAAGGGTGTCTAGCATGACAGAGCTCGTTATAACTATGTGATTTCGATGAAGGTCACCCCATGAGGAGAGATTTGTCCTTGCTATGTGACTCGTTAAAGACCACATCGCATGTCAGAACTTGGCATCACGTGAGAATGTACATCACAACTTGGTGAGGAAAGCACGAAGTCATCTGATCCGGTAACCTTGACCTGTTGTGATTCTAGGGGGTTGTATGAAATATTTAGAGAAGCCATAATTGCACTTGCTAGATTAATCTTGTCACAACGAGTATCCCGGCAAGCAGATTCTGCATCTTTATCTACATGAGAATCAATTCCTATAATCTACATATGATGTCGAAGCCACCACTAGCCAACCTGTCAAGCATCTCATGGTCGCTTATAACTTCTCGTGCTGTATTACTGCATGAGTTAGTTATTGGCTCAAATCCTGCACCAGGCCACTTGGTCGCCTCATCATGTGCCCGTTGAACCTTGGCGAATTCCAGCTCTACAAAATATATGAGAAGCAACGAGATTCTGACAATGCTACAAAAACACTACTTGTCAAGTATTGCGAGATTTTAACAAAAGTCATCCGACGAGGTGATGTGCATCAATACTGTGAGATTCTAACAAACGTCATCCGGCGAGGTGATGAATCTCAAACGTTGTGAGATTCACGGATGTCCAAGAAGGATGGAACTTGTCAATATTGTGAGAGTGGATTAAGCCCATCTGTACCATGGAGCAAGGCTACAAATGTGAGATTAACGAAGCACCTTTCACATGAAGAGGCCAAGTCAAAAATGTAAGTCTCGACAAAAGCCGTCATGGAGCCTGTCGCACTTACAATGAGATCACTATGGACAAAATGAGAGTTCGTCGGCATAAAGAGAATGAGAGTCAAGAATTTGTGTGTGGCGTCAATTCCGAAAGGGCAGTGAACTTCACACTGACAGTCACACTTTCTATAGCAAAGCTAGTCGAGAATCTGTGTATGGTGTCAGATATGAAAGGGTGACGGCCGTTCGAATAGACAACCACATTTTCTACGGCAATGAGATTCCCGCAAAGCCACTTAAAAATTTGTGTATGGTGTTGAGGACGACCAAGAATTTGTGTATGGCTTCTAATCTAAAAGGGTGATGATTCTCTAGACAGACAACCACATCTTTTATGGCACTAAACTTTTCGGTGGTGACACCTAAAGATGGTTAAGACTTTGTGCATGGTGCTGGATCTGTAAGAGTGGCGATTCTTTGAACTGACAACCACATATTGTATGATAATAGCTTTTTAAGTGACTACAATTTCAATGGCGAGAAAAACAAAATACGAGAATCACAAGCTCGTCAAAAATGCCTACAGAGAAAGAAGCCTTGTCGAATGCCTAGAAGAGATAATGACAACTCACAAAGCAATTATTCTAGCATCAATGTATAAGAGTGACAGCATAAAAAAGAGAGCAAAGCAAGAGAAACAAAAGAGAGTGAAAGACAAAAGTGAGTGTAAAAAAATGAGAAAATGCGAGAATGCGGAAAAAAAAGTGTGAAAGAGAGAAGGAAATATGAGAACGAGAAAAGACAGATATTCTTGATGTTGTAGTGATGCAATTTCTCCCTGACAAGCGAACCCGAATAAATGAATGAGGTTTCAAGTAGCCACATCCAAGAGACGACGAACCCTCATGGACGGTATCGATAGCTGTCATGTACCTCTGTAAACAACTTGGGGGCTAACGATTGGTTTGAGAAAATGACGTAGAGGATGGTGTATCGTTTATCATAACAGATGCATCTACTTTGTCATCAAAGCAGGCATGGGAGAGGTGACAACTGAGTTGCGGGAGGAGCGTGCCTCTTCCGGCATACATGAAGGAAGAATGAGCAATGTCGTCATATCATTTGCATTGACAACGCTTTGACTTCCACATAGGTATTTGAGGTGACCTTATGAGATCTTTTTAAGTAAAAGGAGACAAGAGAAAGAGAATTTTGAGAATACTTAACTTATGAGATCTCCTCCCAAAAATGACCTTGGCGTTTGGCTTCTCGCGTTCTGCAAACGCCATCGGCAAAAGGGGCTTAGTGTTGATGGTCATTTTTAGCTAGAATGCTATGTCAACACAGTAAGGTGATGTGGTGGGCCCCAAGCCATGTCATTACCAAGGAATGCAATGTCGCCGACATGTCGCCATTTTCGGTATGGGCGACACGACATATCGACTATAAGTCGCTTTGCGGCGACATTGGGAAAATTTTCAGTTTTTTAAAAAAATGTTAGACATTTATTTTTGCATTTTTTGATGGATTATGATGT
>JAUPMG010016672.1:0-15370 GCA_031762675.1 Pachysandra terminalis
TATATATATATATTTGTGCCTTCTACTCTTCTCTGACTTTAAATCTCCTTGTGGTGCTATTGTATTAGAAATTTATAATCTTATTCCATCAAGCATTTCAAAAGTACACAAACTTCTAGTCCATTAGAGTCCTATAATCCCTGAAGACTGCATATGTAGTTTGGTCTCATTTTTTTTAACAAATTCTTGATTATCCATCCCATAATGAACTTACTGATAATGGGGTTCAATCCATTAGGTTTGCCAACAATGAAGGGATGTTGTGTTTAGTAAGACTGCTGATCCTTATTCTTTTATTGTTAGCCTTTTATTCCAGCTTGGCATGGATACCTGGAGAATCAGACTTCAAATCTAGGTCTAGTTTTTCTGTCCTCTGTTATTTTCCGTTGGTTTGGTGTTTGGGTTTCTGCTTTTTAACTAGCGTTATGCCTACTCTGAAAATCCCAGATTCTAATGCATGGTAATTTTTGAAGTGTGCACGTTGGTCTTTTTCTCTGTATTTGTATTTTTTTTACTTTAATACAATTTTTCATATGGTGACTGATTGAAAAGAAAAAAATGACTTTGTTGCCCACTTAATATTAGCGCTAGCTTGGTTAGGAGGTTATGGAAAGATAGGGCGGTGGAGTGGGGAGTGCTTCCTTCGCTGGAAGCCTCCGGGGGCATTCTGGTCATGTGGGATACTAGGAGTTTGTCTGGGGAAGTGTTTCGAGTTGGTAATTTTTCGGTATTGGTTAAAACCGACTCGGTGGACCAGTTTGTGTGGGTTCTCACTGGGGTGTACAGTCCTAATTGTAGTAGGCGTAGGTTGGGGTTTGGGATGGTCCTTGGTATCTTTTTGGGGACTTCAATGTGGTTAAAAGTCGGGAAGAGAGGAGTAGAGGTCGGGGTGTGGTTAGAAGTATGCGAGGCTTCTCGAGATTAATTTAGGAGTTAAGTCTAATTGACTACCCTTTAAGAGGGTGGTTTACTTGGTCTAATTGTCAAGAGAATGCCCTTTGGTGTTGGTTGGATAGATGTTTGGTCTCGCCGTGTTGGGATGATCATTACCTGACGGTCTCACAATCGATTCTGGAGAGGACCACATCCGATCATTGTCTTATTCTTATTGTCTCGGAGACTATTAGACGTGGTCTGTCTCTGTTTAGATTCGAAAATATGTGGCTTACAGATGGTGGTTTTAGGGGAAGAGTCAGAGATTGGTGGGCAAATAGGGACATCAATAGTCAGGACTGGAAGGGGTATCAATTCATGCAATCCTTGAAACATTTGAAGAACAAAATAAAGGAGTGGAATACAAGAGAGTTTGGTCATCTTAACTCAAGAAAACAGATTCTTTATGAGGTTATAGGAAGGATTGATGTAGCTGAACAGAACAGGGAGATTTCAAGGGAAGAACATGAGGAAAGGAAGGAGGCTAAAAGTCGATTGGAGGTCGTTCTTAGACAAGAAGAGATTTGTTGGAGACAAAAATCTCGGGCTACATGGCTTAAGGAGGGGGGTGAAAATACTCAGTTCTTTCACAAGATTGCCAATGGGAGAGTTAAGACTAATCATAGAATGGGTCTTCAGATTTCGGGAGAGTTAGTTGAGGGTACAACAAAGATAATTGAGGAGATCTCCACTTTTTATTCGGACTTGTATAGGTCAGATCAGGATTATTGCTTTGATATTTCGAGCCTAGAAGGGATGCAATTGACTGTACAAGAAGTAGAGTGGGTGGAGCGGCCCTTTGAGGGACAGGAAATTAAGGAGGCGGTTTGGGAGTTAGATAGAGATAAAGCCCCAGGACCTGATGGCTTCACAATTGCGTTTTATCAAGATTGTTGGGAGACAGTGAAAAATGATCTTATTAGTGCGATTCGGGAGTTCTTTGAAGGCGTGGTGATTAATAAGGCTACAAATGCTACATTCATTGCTCTTATCCCAAAGAAAGCTGGTGCATTGGAGCTGAAGGACTTCAGACCTATAAGTCTGACTACTAGCCTATACAAGATCATAGCTAAGATTTTGGCCTCCAGGATAAAATGGTTATAGTAGATTTGGTGGCTTTAAATCAAAGCGTATTTATTGTAGGTAGACAGATTTTGGATAGTGTTTTAATTGCAAATGACGTGGTTGAAGAATGGAGGACGGGTAAAGAGGGGATGGTTTTAAAACTTGATCTTGAAAAGGCGTATAATCTGGTAGAATGACACTTTCTTGACAAAGTGATGGAATGGAAAGGCTTTGGAGTCGGATGGAGAAAGTGGATTGCAGGTTGTGTACGAAATGTAGTGTTGTCCTTTTTGTGGAATGGTGAAGTGCACGGTCTTGTTGCTCGTACTCGGGGATTGAGACAGGGCGACCCACTCTCTCCTTTTCTTTTTACCTTGGTTGCCAATGTGCTGAGTTGTTTTATGACTAAAGGGGAGGCTCTTGGGTTGATATCGGGTTTTGAGGTGGGTAGGGATCAGTTTGCAGATGATACCCTTCTTTTTATCCATGCAGAGGAATGCCAAACCTATTGGATCAAGTCTATTATTAGATGTTTTTAGATGGTTTCAGGGTTAAAGGTGAACCTGGATAAGAGCAGTTTGGTGGGAATGAATATGAATCAGGATCGGGTGGAAATTTTTGCTTCAGTCCTAGGGTGTATAGGGTACAGGAGTGGCGGCTGTCGTACTTGCGTTTACCACTTGGTGGTAACCCCAAGTTCATTAGTTTCTGGGATCCGGTGGTGGATAGGATGGGGAAGAGGTTAGCCACTTGGAAGAAAGGATACTTATCTTTAGGAGGGAGAATCACTCTTATTAAAGCCGCATTGGCTAATATCCCAGTCTATTACTTATCATTGTTTAGGGCACCTAGTAGTATTGTGAAGTGTCTAGAAAAACTATAGCGTGATTTCTTGTGGGGAGTGAGGTGGTAAGAGGAAGTATCATTTGGTTAACACGGCGCTACTGGGTAAATGGTGATGGAGATTCGGCGAGGAAAGGGAGGCCTTGTGGCGGAAAGTGATTCACAGTAAATTCAGCGGGCATCCTAATGGCTGGGACTGCAATTCCTCGACTAGATGTTCGAGTGCTAGCATCTGGAAGGAGGTCTTGTTGATCTTCCCTTTGTTTTCTAGTCTCAACAGATTTCGTGTTGGGGATGGGAGTCGGGTTCGTTTTTGGTATGATCTTTAGTGGGGGGAGTCTATCCTTGCTGTCCAGTTTGCTCGTCTATTTAAAGTGGCCTCCGCTAGGGATGCCCTTGTTTCGGATGTCCTTTCTTGGTCAGAATCGGGGTTGGTTTGGAATCTTCCATTTCGCAGAGATCTGCGAGTTGCAGAATTAGTGTATCTTGGGGCTCTCTTCGTTGATCTGGGGAATGTTTTTATTCATCTCGAGCGTAGGGACTGTTGGATTTGGAGTCCTTGTAGTAGCAATGTCTTTTCAGTGAACTCCTTTTTGTCTGCCATTCGACCTCAGTCTATCCAAGTCTCTGTCCCTTTTCGTTGTGTCTGGCTACCTTTTATTCCCCCCAGAGTTAAGGCATTTATTTGGACCGCGATCCTCCATAAGATCAATACTTGTGATTTGCTTCAGAGAAGGTGGCCGTCTCGGATGATTTCACCCCACATGTGCTTTATGTGTAAGGAGGCAGGGGAATCAGTTGACCATCTTTTTCTACATGTTTCTGTAGCTAGAGAGGTTTGGGCTTATTTCTCGTGCCGACTTGGTGTAGGATGGGTGATGCCTGCGGAGATTGGTGAGTGTCTGACACAGTGGAGGTTCCCTGGGCTAGGTGTGAGAGGCAGATGAATGTACTTGGGTGTATGGCACGCCACACTCGGGGTTTTGTGGGGGGAGAGGAACATGAGAGTGTTTGAAGACAGAGCTAGATCGACCAGGCTGATTATTGACTCTATTTTACTTATGGTTTGCTCATGGATGGTAGTTCTTCCTGTTTTTAGAGGGTTCTCCATGATTGATATACTAGTAGGATGGCTGGAGGTGGCTCGTTCTTCTCCACACATGGTGCGTGATAGAGGGTGAAGGTGTGGATGGAGTACTGGGTGACAACTTCTTCGTTTTCACTGTTGTCCTTATCTTTTAGGACACATGGCTTTGGTTTTTGGCTTTTGTTTTTACACTTTTTGTATGCTTTTTTGGGTTTTGGTGTTCATCTTGTGCGCCATCCTCTTCTTTCTATGTTCTTACCCTTTGATGATTAATGAAATTGTTGTTTCTTATCAAAAAAAAAAAAAAAATTCTTGGAGTTTTCTTCCCTTCATTTTTTGTGCCATAGTTCTGGTGAGAATGTAAAATGTACTTTTGAAACTGTGAAATACTATCTTATCAATGAAAAATTAATCACCTTCCGTTAAAGAAAGAATCCTGTACTATATTGAAGTTCATCCCGAAAAGCATGGAAGAAAGAATCATGAAGGAGCATATTGTAGGTAGGACAGGACATGATAGGAGTCGAGAATCTATACCGAAGTTCATCTGAAAAGGTGGACTCGCTGGAGATCAATGAAATGGAAAGGGATAATCAGAAATTCAAGTGTACAGGCTTTCTAGGCATGGGAGAACGGAAATACCTGTGAAAAAAAAAATCTAGATCATACATATAGCTGTCCAGGATAATCTATAGCTAACTTTGGTACGGATGCATTGATGCCTCGCTCACATGATAGTCAGCATATAGGTCTGACTTATTGGCACAAGGCTCATGGTAAATTATCTTTATCATAATGAGGGTAACGTGAGCATATCATATAGTCGCTACAAGGCAAGGTTTAATATACTGAAATCGGAGACCGGACCGGTACCGGTCGGTCTACATCCGATACAGAAAGTAAAAAAAAAAAAGTTGGGACTGTCACTGGACTGGCGTGGCCGGTCGCCGGACCAGCGATATTGGTTGTCGGACCTGCGGTACCGGTCGCCGGAATGCCGGAACCGGTCATCGGACCGTAGGTCCAAAAACCCACGATACAATTGTTTGTATTGCGAGTTGGGACTGGACCGCTATGGTTCGGACCGGTCGGTGCGGACCAGTATTGGCCGATCCGTGAAACCATGCTATAAGGAGCCATATAATATATAAGTGAACTCGTGGATCAGATGAGACATAACAACTTGTACAAGGGTCCATAGTGTTTGCTCATCGGCCATATAACCGCATCAATTTCCCTTGAAACTCATGAACCGTACATCACATTTACACATACTTATCATATCCTAGTTCCAATTCATATAACATATGCACATGTCTTATAAAATTTTCAGACATATCTCAAATCCAGACAGTTTAGAACAATTATCGTAGTTCAAGTATCTTTCAAATTATGCTCAAAAGATCTTTATACTTTGAAATTCAAATCATGGTATCATTAATTAGTTAAAGTACTGGAATTCAAATCATATGGACAAGTTTTAATATACCGGAATCAGAGACTGACCGGTACCGGCCGTTCCGGATCTGGTACAAAAAGTTAAAAAAAAAAAAACAAATCGGACAATCACCGGACAGGTGGGACCGGTCGCCGGACCGGCGGGACCGGTGGATCGGTGGTTCCATTTAGTGTTTTCGATGTCGTCTGCATGTCTACTTCTTTTTCATCCAGCGACATAGAAACCATGGGAAGTTGCTGGATTTCCCTTTTCCTCCATGTCGCGCGATATGGGGCAATTTTTCTTTTCATTCAGCGACATTTATGTATTTTTTGGTATGTTCAATTTGTTTAATGTAGTAATGTTTAAAAACTTGATGTTTTGTTGGCTACTTGGCTAGTTTTATCATTTATGATATCTTATTCTTATGTTTAAAACTTTAAATTTAATGTGTTTGTTAATTGTTAATTTGTTATTATGGTTGTATATTTGTATTCATGTTGACTGTACTTGTTAATTGTTATTCACTTGTTTGTTGAAAATTTATGTGCTTGTATCCTTGTATGTAAAACTGTGCCAACTTGAAGTCTTGAACTGACAGCTCGACACTACACAACATCAACCCTTACCCCCCCTCAACTAATGGTCTTGATTAAGGGAGTGCTTTTTTTTTTTTTTTTTCGGTTGTTGCATATTTTGATGTATTTAGGCCCCCAATTGTGCTCTCATCTAGGATTTGGGGTTAAAATTCCAACATAAAACTAAGATTTCCTACCATTTTTCCCTCAGATGTCGCGACATATCGCAGGGCATGGCTCTGCGAAATCGACATTGCAAATCTTGTTTCCAGTCACCGGGTTACCGGACCGGTGGTATCGGTTGCCGGACCGGTGGTACGGTCGTCGGAACTGGTCACCGGACTGGTCGCTGGTTCCCGCAATACAGTTGTTTGTTTTGCGGGTTGGGACCGGACCGACTGGTACAGACCGGTATCGGCCGATCCGTGAACTGATTTTCGAAAAATCGAAAAACTTATGCAATCTTCGGCTAGTCGAGGATCTGTTGAAGCCACACAAATTTTACAGAAATGTACTTATTGAACTATAACTCCAATCCTTTGCTAAATACTACAGATGTTTAAAACTTAACCATTTCAAATGACCCAATTGGTGGTGGCGGGGGACTCGGCTGTCATCATATCATGGATGAGAGAAAGGAGTTGTCACTCGTGGAGATTATCACTCTTTTACGTTGGCACTTTGTGTTGGGGATGGGATAAGCATCTCATTCTCGCATGTCCTTAGAAGTGCCAACGGACTGGCCGACCGTTGGCTAGAGAAGGGATTATTAGGAATTCCTTTTTTAGCTAGGCTGTACCCTCTGAGCTTATGGATTAGGGAACCTAGTATCTGTCTTGATTTTTTTTTTTCCTGTTTCTTGACTATGTAGTTTTCTCTTCTTTTTGCCTTTTACTGCGGCTGTTCTTGACCACTTCTTTGTGGTCTTCCAGCCTTGTACATTCTTCTCCTTTATTTATATAATCCGCATTAATAAAAAAAAAATGACCCAATTGCACTCTTAGGAAATCGAAAATGAATCAGTTCAGTTCTTAGAACAAGTTTAGCTACCTTTGCTTATACAACATAAGAATTTAGCATTTAAAACATAAGATATCTTGACAACTACTCTCAAGACTTAAGACCATTAGAATTTTTTAATCAAATACAAGAAAGTGATAGGAAAACAATGGTAATTACTTACCTGGATCTAAATCCAGATCATCTTTACAATTCCAGCACTTTTAAGGCTTCAAGTTCATCCAATTTAGTCAAACTCTCTCCAAAAACTGAAAATTCCCAGAATTGCTCATGCAAATTCTCTCTCATCAAATTTCTAACGTATATATCAGTGTAATTAGTCTATTAAATAATTAAAAATCTCTATATTAACTTTTGATTAAGGTTTTTAATATAAGATTTTAGGTAGACATGTCACCATTGGTTAGACATGTCACTATTGGTTACATGTTATTTAATGAATGACAAGTTTCAAGTCACACTTGTCAATTAAGCTTGACACGTCTCTTGTGGGACGCATGTCACCATTATTTACACATCACTTAATGAGAGACAAGTTTCTTCTCAAGTCGCATTGGTCAATCAACTAAACTTGACACATGGTTCTTGAGGGACAAATGCCACTTTGTTATCTTATTAGATTTATCTTGTCATCTTTAAATAACTAGTTATTATACTTGTGCCATTGCTTATTATGATTATTATACCCCCTAATGATACTATGCATCTACTTGTAAGGTGTTCATGCATAACGGCCAATTAAAAATTAATACATATAATTAAAATAATTAGTATATTCATAATTAATAATTAAAGTATAATTAATAATTAAAGTATAATTAATAATTAGTATATGCATCTAGTTGGAATTTTAGAAGGGAAAAGATGATCTTAATTGGGTTCTGCAATGTGTCATGAGGATGATTCTTGCTTTCTGCAATTTCATTGAGATTTCTTGTGAGGGCTTTACAGATCAAGCCATGGCTCTTTTTTGCTGCAATTGAGAGCCAACATGAAAGGGAGGTGGCATCGAACAAAACAGCAACAAGAGAATGCCAGAAGTTATCATGGATAATGAAGGGTGATTTAGGTAGGTTGGCATCAAATAATAGCAGTTTGTCAAAATGAAGCTTAAAATCATATCCTGGAATATCGGAGGCCTGAATTCTATGAATAAGAGGTCAATGGCTAGGGTGGCTCTAGAGGGCAAGGGGGCTGAATTGTTATTTCTTCAAAAATTGTGGGTATGGTCTGAAGTATGGGGTTTTGGGGAGGTGGAGTGAATTTGTTTACCCATTGTAAGAACTATAAGGGTGCTTGCTATTGGATGGAGGAAGGATATGTTGGAGATAGTAAGTCAAGATGTGCGTTCTTACTTAATATTAATAGTGGCGGGAATGAAAGGGAGAAGGAATGTGTATTTATTGTCTAACGTGTATTGATCAACAAATAAATCACTAACTTGGTATGTATGGAAGGAATTACATATTGCGAGTAATATTTGGCTGGGGTCTTGATGTATCAGTGGGATTTTAATGTGGCACGTTTTCAATATGAAAGGACGGGTTGTAGGTCTATCTCAGTTGTTATTAAACCTTCTTTTTTTTTTTTCCATATTTTATCAATTTAAATAAACTTATTGATTTTCCTTCTTTTTTTTTTTGTGTGTGGGTTTGGGGGGGGGGGGGGGGGGGTTTTGAGAATGTTGGAGCTACTGTCCTGGTTCGTCCAACTTCTGACCATATACCTATCTTGTTAAGAAAGTGTCGATGGTTTTATGAAGGCTTCTCATTGTCATTTCCAAAATATGTGATAAAACGATGAGTATTTTTATGGAAAACATGGGAGAGTAGTTGTCAGGTAGAAAATTTATGGAAGTTGCAGTTTCATAGGTGCAAAAAGTCAAGGCTTTGAAAAAAATTATAGAGATGGAAAAAAGAGGTGTTTGGATGGGTGGCTGAGAAAATTAAGTCTATTCTGGAGCATATTAAAGAGCTGGATAGCAAGGAGGAAATAAGTAAGTTGTTACCCAAAGAATGCGTGAGAGGGAAAATATCAGGATGGAATTCAATAGCTATCAAAGGTGAATGAAATAAGCTGGAAGCAAAATTCAAGGGCTGTTTGGCTGCAAGCTGGTGATAAAAATATTAATTTTTTTTCCATAAGATCGCGCAAAGGTAAGGAATAGGATAAACACCGTTACCAAATTTGAAGTAGATGGGGTTGGTGTGAAGGGTGAGATGGAGATCATGAAGGCTATGGAAGGTTTCTATATGCAGTTATTGAAGAAGATGTGCATTATAAACCCGGAATGGATGGTTTGGAATTTGATGTAATTTTGGAGGGAGATCGTGACATGTAGGAAAGAAAGGTTTTAGAGGAAGAGATTGAAGGAAGCTATTGGGGAGCTTCATGGGGACGAAGCACCAGGCCTGAATGGGTTTCCATTGGCATTTTATAAGAAACGTTGGGACGTTATTAAGGACATGGTGGGAGCTATATCTGATTTTTTCCATAGCTTTAGACTAGGGAAAAGTGCTAATGCCACTTTCCTTTCACTTATCCCCAAGGAGGAGGGGCTTCAAATATCAAAGATTGGGCCTATTAGTTTTGCTAGTAATCTTTATGAGATCTTATCCAAAGTTCTTTGTAATCGGCTATGCTTGGTTCTTCCTAAGGTGATATCTCACTCTCAAAGTACTTTTGTGGGAGGGAGACATTCTAGACGAGGTGCTTATTGCTAATGAATGATTGAATTCGAAGTGGAAGGAGGGTGGGAATAAACTAGTGTGTAAATTGGACCTAGAGAAAGCTTATGATCATGTGGATTGGGACTTAAGAGTTCTTGTTGGATATTTTGGTGTGCATGGGGTTTTGGCAAAAATGGAGGTTTTAGATGAAGACATGTATTTCATCTGTATCTTTTTCGGTAATGGTAAATGGTGTATCTACAGTTTTTTTTTTTTTTTCAAGTCTTCTATGGTTATAAAGCAAGGAGATCCTCGTTCTCCTTTTTTGTTTATCATAGTGCCGGAAGCTCTTAATAGAAAGCTGTGAATGCTAATCTTTTGGAAGATTAGCATCTCTCATCTTCAATCACCAGATGATATGTTGATTTTTTGTGGCACAACTTGGTGTTCTTATATGCTTTGTGGCAGTACCTGGCATAAAAGTTAATTTTGTAAAAATGAAAGTTTTTGGTGTGGGGGAAGTGGTAAACATTGAAGCTCTTGCTGCCAACTTAGGGTGTAAAGTGGGCAACCTTCTGAGTTCCGACCACTTGCGGATTCCCTTTGGTACCCACTTATCTCTTATCAATCTTGAAAATTCCATCATCAATTGGTTGTAGGCTGGAGAAACTACAAATATATTCTCCTTGGTGTGGGGAAGGGGTACATACATAAGTATCATTTGATCTACTGGGCTAAGTTTTGGAGACCTATAAAAGAGGGATGAAATGGGCTAAGGTCACTTGTGGAGTTTAATAATGAACTTTTAGGAAAATGGTTGTAGACATCTGGGGAGGAGAGGGAGTTTGGGGTGTGGGATTGTAGCTTCAAAATATGGTGCAAAACCAGTGGGTGGGCAACTTATGAAGGTAGGGGTCTTATGGAGTGGGGTTATGGAAGGAAATCTTGAAGGTGAGGAAGAGTTTTCAGAATGGAGCCCGGTTTGAAGTAGGAGATGGTGTTGGAATGAGATTTTGGGAGGAATCAATCAATCATAATTTCATTAATTGTGAGTTGGCTGCTAAATGTTGGGTTGCTGTTTTGGAAAGATTTGGTCAGATTTGGGTACAGCCAAGAAGTTTTGAAGCAGTGATAATGGGTGGACATGGAGGACAGATAGGAAGAGAATTCTTTTGGTGCGAAAATGGTGTTCTGCCTCAATTGGTTGGACTTTTGGAAAGAAAGAAACTCCAGTGAGGGAAAGAAAAAAAATGGTGAAGTAGTGATTCTGGTGGTGTTTTCACTATTGACATTTTGGGTATCACACTTTCCGGAAGCTAAGAAAGTGTCTTATACAGATTTCACGAATGAGTGCAATGGGTGGTGGTCTTAACAGTTTGATGTACACTTTTTGTGTACACTTTTTGTGTACATGTGGCTTAGCCTTATGTTTTTGTATTTTCAATAGTTACTATACTATTATTTACCGATTAAAACAAAAAAGAAAGAATCCTGTTCTAGATTGTTCTAGTCAACCTTTAGAGGTCATTCATTAAATGGTTGAGCTTTAGGTTTGTTTTATGTTGTCATCCTCATTAAAAGGCCACTCGTATAGAGTCCATGGTTCAAAATGCCATTAGCATATCGGTCAGTCAAAAAATGGAAACATATTGAGATACGTATCGGATACGCGTGGAAACACTGTAAAAACTATTGATGTGCTGAATAGGCATGGGAAATGTTGGATACTTAAAACAAGACTCATTTAGTTGCAAAAATAAGTTAAAGATATGATAAATTAACATGTATTTCATATTATAGACTCATACACATAATATATTAATGTGGAAACAAACTGGTACACAAGCAGGTGCATGGAAACTTAAAAAAATAGGCACCTAGATCTATGAATTTTAATTGAAATACATGGATCCATATAATAGAACTCCAAACATGCTTTTAGGCCTAAAAAGTATAACTTCGAATAAAAAGAATAATCTTACAATGCTTACCTTGAAAAGCTATGCAAGAAAAGGAAAAGAGCTTTTCAAGCTCCAAATATTAGATTATTTCAATCAGACTAAGAAGATTTGGGGGATGAAATTGGCTATATTGGAATGGGGTTTGATTTTTTTGGTTAGAGAGAGAAAAAGAGGTAAACAATGAATCAATGGTTCATTTTCACGCTTTTACATGTAAAAAAAGGCAGATACATTGCATGCATCGAGTATATCGATCGAATATAATCGATATATTTAACCTATAGATTTTATTGACCGATACAGTCAATATGTTACATGTATTGACTTGTGGAGTGTAAAAATTAACTTATCCATAAATACACCTATGTATCGCATAGTGTTTAAACTCAGTTCCGACTCGGGTATCGTCTCTGTCCTATCCCGAGTTGGATTGCCGATCCAACTCGGGATCGGACCAAGTCCGATGATCTAAAATCAATAATTTTTTTTTTTAAAAACCCAACTCGGACGATTCGACTCGCCAATTCCGAGTTGAATCGCCCGATCCGTATCGGGATCGGACAGTCCTTTACATTATGTATCATGCCGACAAGGTGGATACGAGATACGTATCAGCGGATAGGATAAGATATTTTGAACTATGGTAGAGTCAAGGATCTGGGAAGGAGGAGACATCAAGAAGAGTCAAAGAGGAGGGCAAGGTGTAAAGATGAGGGCTGACTAAGAGAAAAATTGTTCGACATCAACCATGGAATTCCGACCTCTTTGTTTTTGGGAACTCATTCCCTCCACCCCTTTATCCCAACCCCAATAAATTTTTTTTCTTATTCTATGGATTGACTAAGACCAATGTGAGCTATTGACCTAGGGGCCCCAAGCCAGGCTTTCATTCCCCTCTTACCTCCCCTCAAGGTTAGTCCAGTGGTTGAGCTGGACTGGACCCTGATTGGGTAGTTGCTTGGTTCGTGTTTCAAAATAGTAGTTGACTAACTATGCTATGAAGAAATCCATTACGTTATTTGCGTGCAATATAGCTTGAGGCCAGAATGTAAATAGTCCACTCAAGGTCTTTAATGTTGATGTCGCTAGCCATGATTCCAAGCATGGCTAGCGACATTTTGGTGACATGAAGGAAGTTTCTCCAGGTTGAGGGAAAAATGAGAAATTATCCCTAAATACTAAATTTAAGGTTGAGACTTGTTTTTTATACCTACATAAGTGATAAATACATCAAAATATATCAGAATATGATAAAACAAATGTATACATATAGAATTCTCATAATGAGAGAGTTGGTGCATGCTGTAGTATCAAAATAAAGTATATCATAATGTTATAACAGAATGCAAGTGTACATAAATGTTATAAAGTTAGAGAATAATTAAGATAAATTCATAACTCTTATCATCACCACACCAACCCGGTTTTCCTCGAACTAAAAGAAATTTCCCCCATGTCGGCGACGTATCCCCACTTTTCCCTCAAACTGGGAGAAATTTCCCCCATGCTAGCGACTTGGGAAAAAATCGATATTTGTTGATTTCCTCACATATCTTGTCACTAATATTTAAAATGGCGACATTTCGCCGACATTGAAACACTGAGTCCACTTAGGCACTTACCCATCCACAAGACCGACCACTTGTTATACACCCCACCCCACCTCGCAACAAGTCTTCTCCTTATTGGCCTTTTTTTGTGAGGGGGGGGGGGGGGATGTGTGAAATATTCTTCTGTGCCGACCATAGAATTCCCACAAATTACCGCCTTCTTGTAACCATTCTCTTTATTGGGAACCATGTCATTTATGAACATTTACTCCATTGTAACTATTAACTACTAATATACTTGCACTTAATGTCAATCCCAATCCCCACAAACACATGCTCATGTGTGTTCAACTAAGTCACCATAGGAGCTCACAAAAATCCACTTCTAGGCTTTAAGCATTGCTAATCTATATATAAACCCTATGCAATGTCGAAGGCTGCTTTTCTGATCCTTGCATCATTTACTAACGCAAAAGGCAAAGATTTTCCTTTCTAGCTAATATAAGGAGCACAATGCACGTGACTTAAAAGGTTTTTCAATTGTTTCATATTTTGATTCTCTAAAAGTAGTTTATTGGGGGGTTGGGGTTGGATGCCTCTTTGATACCAAATTTAATATGATAAAACGGTGATGACCAGTTAGGTTAAAACTTCAAAGCCAACATTCCTAAGACTAGCTTAAAATCTATTCTTTGTGAAAACTATTCTTTCACTTGGCTACGAAGAATCAAGATAGTAGAAATATGAACTAGCAGTCTTGTCATTTATATAAGTTTCGTTAATAAGTTGATAATAGCTTACTTAAATAATACTAAATTGTGCAATAACATGCGGTCCTGGATAGTTGACTGAACTTTCAAATGACACTAAAATCACGGGATTTGAAACTTATTGACATACAAAACAAAGGCTCAGAAGTATGATGGGATTGTGATCCCACAAGTCTTGGTCTTGATATTACTCATCCCATTTCATGGAACTTAATGGCATCTGCATCACTCCTGATTATAAATGAAATGAGAGCATACTAGATCTTTCTAGATAATTGGCCTTGGGAGGCTGGCATATGGCAAGTAAGATGGACCATGTTTGGAGACTCCATGTTGCTTACTGTGAATAGGCATTCTGTTCCCAGTATGGAAAGTGCCCTCTTGTATGTGCAAAATTTGATTAGTTGGATAGAGTTTCACTTGATTAGTTAAACTTATAACTGAATAATATGATCAGTCTTTCCTGTGCATGTTGTGCTATAGTTGTCTGAAGGAATTTTATTCATTGTTTCCAGGTATGAAGATGCCATAAGTTTACTGCAGCAGCTGCTGGTTCAATTTACTTGTGATGGAAGAAGAGGATATTGGACCTGGAGGCTATCAATTAATCTGGAGCACATTGGTCGTCTCAATGAAAGCCTTTGTGTTGCTGAAGAAGGGTTACTAGATCCATGGGTTCGTGCTGGTTCCAAGATGGCACTGCAAAGGCGGGTACTACGGTTGGGAAAACCTCCAAGACGTTGGAAAACTCCTAGTTTTGCCAAGTCCATCACAAGAAAGATTAAAGAGGTATTTGCCCTGTTTCCTTTTTTATTTTTTGGTTTGGCAAAAGCCTTTGTTGTGTGGAGGTGGATTAGGCAGCTCCTACCAGTTGCGTGTGGGTGAATTATATTGTTTGGATGAAGGATTCTGACCTTCCGAACACTGGAGGATTCAGAGAAATCTGAGGAGAGGATGAAGCGTGGTGGCATCGGGAAGGAGAAAAGCAATGGAAGGATATGGGAGGGCCTATAACCGAATCGATGCCCTGAAAAGGGTGGGTTGACCTATTTATAGGTGGTACCCACTTCCCATGCCCGATATCTGTTGGACCACCATTCCATGCGGCTGGCGATACAACCCATATATCCTCCATTGGCTCTTCTCTCACCTTTATTGATCTCCATGAAGTCGGATGACCTCATAGGATGGTTTTGTTACACGAGAAAGGGGCGGACGCTCTGTCCACCAAATCACAAGCCCCTTTGGTCCTGCAATTGGTCCAACCCTTGGACCTCTTTCCTTCTAGGCTTGGACCCCTTTCCTTCTAGAAACGGAGACCGGTCCATTTGTAGATGTATGATACCATCATTGTTCCGCTTGGATAAAAGATGATTTTGTCCTTTGCAAAGTATTGATTTCCAATTCCTAAGATATCCTTAGATCATGCCATGTATCTATTGCAGTTACAGCCTCA
>JAUPMG010016683.1:0-15370 GCA_031762675.1 Pachysandra terminalis
GGGGGGGGGGGGGTGGTGTAAAGGGGTTCTCTTGGTATTTACAAGTTTGCCATCCAAATGCAAAACTCATTCCTAAAATTGAGGTCATGTGTATTTTTCAAAACTCATTCCGAAAAACTCATTCCAAGGCTTGCTAACCAAGCAACCATTTTTTGTAGGAACCCATTCCAAGGCTTGGAACTCATTCCAAGCCTTGGAATGAGTTCCGAAAATGGGGGCCAAACCACACCTAAAAAAATGTCCAGTTCGTTTTTTACTTGAAAAATTCCCTTTTTTGGTTTGTCCCTTGTTTATATAGAACCGAGTACTCTAAAATGATTAAATATACATAAAGAAATATAGTTCACTAATTTGAAAGAATAAAAAATCCCATTTCCTAAGAGAAATCCCAAAACCTAAATCCAAAACACTACTTCTACTAAAATTACAATGACTTACGATTTATGATTCAAAATTACGATTCGATGCTAAGTGGCTCCTAACGATTTTCGATTTGATTCACAATTTGAAACCTTGGGACCATGTAATGTGTTATTTTTCTATCACATGATGATGCCTGTGTGCTTCTTGTGTTCTTTTTCCCATCACATGATGACTCCGTACATGTTCAGATAATCTGCTGTTCCTTTTTTTTTTTTTAATAATTTAGATAATCTATTGTTCCCAAGTTGTATGAGGTTTTTGACTTAAATAATTTAATAGTAGTGTTGAGTGTCTGAATTCTCAACACCGCTAAGATGGCCAGTGTTTTATCTTCTTTTTTTCCTGATTCAGCACCAAGTCTTGTGAATAAAAGCTAGGCAAGTCTCTGTTTGTTTGTTGTTGTCTTCAACTTCGAACAGCCAAGGTTCATGTCTGATCTAGACAGCCAGACTCTTACTGCCTTCGGTATGTATGCTTTATCCTACAATCAATGTTTGCCTGTTTCTTATAAACACATGGGACATTTGGAAGTGAAGTTCATCCATTCTATCTATTTAATAACATTTGTGATCCACTAATGGCATTCCCGTATGGTGTGACAGATCCATTTGCAGACGCAAATGCTGAGGACTCGGGTGCAGGATCAAAGGAATACGTGCATGTGCGTGTACAACAGCGCAATGGTAGGAAAAGCCTGACAACGGTGCAGGGCTTGAAGAAGGAATTCAGCTACAACAAGATCCTCAAGGACCTTAAGAAGGAGTTTTGCTGCAATGGCACTGTTGTACAGGATCCCGAGCTAGGCCAGGTGTGTGTGCGAGCCACTTCCATTTAACACATTTATGGAAAATCTTCGTTCGCTCTTATTGTGTTGTTTCGCTTTACGTTTCTCTCAAGAATCTTATGGTATCGTTGCGTGAAAGTAGGTTATTCAGCTTCAAGGCGATCAAAGGAAGAATGTGTCCACCTTCCTTATTCAGGTAAAAAATATACTTCCAATTAGCGCAGGAAAACTGGTGGTATGATAATTATTAATGTGCTGTAATTTACTAAGGCTTGTTATTTTCTTCTACCATTGCATTGGGGTTTTGGTGAACAGGCTGGCATTGTGAAGAAAGAATTCATCAAGATTCATGGTTTCTGAGCAGTAGAAGATCAATCTTTCGTATTGATACATACATGTGCTGCTGCTGCGTGCGCACGTGTCTGTTAAAACTGATTAAGACCTACCATTTTTAAGGTCTTTATTAGCTCTTTTTTGAAGTTTAATGTTGGAGGATTATTGGTTACTGCACAATAGTAGTAGTCGTGAAGAAAAGAAAAAGAAGAGAAGCTCAAGTTTTTATGACATTTCATTTGAAAAAGTAATCTCTCTTTGAAATTGGCACGTTTCTTTAATTTGAAGTTTATTGATCAATTGGCAAAGAACGTTATCAGTCTTTGAAAATGAAGGCAGTGTTACTGTTAAAGCCCAATCTACTGCTCAAGAGTCAAGACTTTGGTTTTGACTTCTAGAGTAAATCAGAATAGTGTTAAGAGATTTTGTAATATAATAGAAACTGACCAATCGGTGACTGACAGAGTAACCCAGATTCTGAGTCTTGAGCTTTCAAGCACTAGGTGCAGTTTGGCCTTAGAACCAACAAGAGGAGCGTAACAATTACAATGATTCAAAAACAAAGAAAAAGGAGGATGATCCATCAAGGTGAAAGGCAAAAACCACTTCCTCGCTGGTTAACATTTATTATACTTGACCCAAGCTAGAAAGTGCCACTGATGAGAGATATATTTCACATTCTCGACTTCATTACATGAATATTGAATCTAATTAGTCATACATCTCGCTCTGCAATACCAATTTATATCAATGAGTGAAAGTCAATAACATGACATGAGGCGTGCATTATACATTGCTCTGCTTGTATAATTTGGTGTCAAGTACTTGCTTACCACACATCGCACATACGCCTGCACAGACACGGTACTCGGAATATCAGCTGAAAACAACAGATATATCAAACTAATAATCTAATAACTACGACTCCGGCTTGTCTGGTGACAAAATTGGTGATACGAGTAACTAACATGTGGAAGCTTATTTAGTGAGTACCCTATTTCTTCATGTGTACATTCAATCAACCCCAGTTTAGATACTAAGCTTCAATCCCATAGACATGTTCCAAGTGGCAGAAACGGCTCTCCTAAATTTAATGTCTTTCTTTGTGCATAACTTAGAAAGATTAATAAATTGCTCGGCCATTGATACATGTGACAAAACCTATTGCACATGTACAATTGGACTTATATAAATTGAATATTGTCCACGTGTCGGATCGGAGGGTCTACAGTCTGGAATTCCGACATCATTCTTCCAGGTAGCCAAAAATTGGTCTTTTTTCACCAGCAAACTAAACCTGGTGAGGCAGACCGGAATACCTTTAAATTCCCTATTAACCATCATAAAAACATTCAGCTATATTACCTTTGGTGTAAGTACAGGTGTGACAGTACTTCCCATCTTGGTGCACTTGTTGCTTGCAAATGATGCACTTAGTTGTTCCATATGGAGTCCATCTGCAAATTAATCAATACATGGTGTGTGAAGAACAAAATCAATCGTGTGGGAAACCTGTAAGCAAGAAAAGCACAAGACAACTAAAAGACACAAGCACAAGTGCACAACATCTGAGCAACAGTCAAGTGGAAGATGAATGCACTCCGTTTGCGACAAAAGTTGAAGATGCTAGCAACTGGCACCTCCAGGCAGCTGTTGCCTGTTCGTGTAGGTTGTTGGTGCATGTTCTTCACTACCAAGAGATTATGGACCTCAGCCATCTATCTGTTACCTGTGTAAGATAGCTAAGTTATCTGTTCTTAGATGTATTTGAAGGTCAAAGTAAGCGCCAGTTGCTGGCACACATGCAAATGCAGACATGTATGTACCTCCAAAGAAGGAAATGGTTCGTCATAGAGTTGAATGGCATCACAGAATTTGTGGTTAACTCAAATAATTAGTTTTTGATAAAACACTGGTGATGAAGGTATCTAAGTGCGTTGCAGCACATTAGCATAAAACACAAGGGCAACAAAACTAAAGTTCCCGTTTAAATAAGAGCATCACTGCGTCCTACACATGTATCAGAAAATGACATTTCAGAATTAAAGAAAAGCATCTACTGACTAATACCTACTTAAGAGTAATCTTATTCTAGTCAGAATTCTTCTGTAAAGGGGCAATGCATTCCCAATTTACAAATGAATCTTCTTGCTCTCCAAACTTTCTCAAGTCCTTCCAAAGCATTTTCTCCCTTTCAGCCTTCCTACTATTAGTGCATGTTGGCAAGATCCATGGTTGGCGTGTCTTGGTGAGGCCTTACTATTCCTGTGTATCAAAAATATTGACGCCCAGTTCATATTATTATACCACTTCTACAAATGCTTCCAGTTTCCAGTTTCCATTTCTATGCATATACCGACTTCTTCCAATTAGTGACGGGGTTAGCATGTTCTGTGTATCAAAGCCTAATTAAGAGTAATCTTATTCTAGTCAGAATTCTTCTTTAAAGGGGCTAAGCATTCCCAATTTAGAAATGAATATTCTTGCTCTCCACACTTTCTCAAGTCCCTCCAAAGCATTTTCTCCCTTTCAGCCTTCCTACGAGTAGTGCATGTTGGCAAGATCCATGGTTGGCGTGTCTTGGTGAGGCCTTACTATGCCTGTGTATCAAAAATATTGACGTCCAGTTAATATTATTATACCACTTCAACAAATGCTTCCAGTTTCCATTTCTATGCATATAACTTCTTCCAATTAGTGACGATGTTATGTGTATCAAAAACATTGACATCTACATTTATGGTATCCATGCCAATACTGAGAGCATTCAGGGATACCCTGGGATGTGGTGTGGGAGAGTAACCGTTTAGATATCTTGGCATGCCGTTGGGGGTAATCCTAGGAGTACCAGCTTTTGGGACCCGATTGTGGATAAATGTGATAGAAAGCTTACCTCTTGGAAGAGGAACTATCTGTCATTTGAGGGCAAGATTACACTCATTCAGGCGATGTTGACCAACCTCCCCATGTATTTCTTGTCCCTAGGGTTAGCTAACTGGATTGAAAAAGATTCATAGAGATTTTCTTTGAGAGGATGGGGAGTCTAGAAAGGATCACTTTGTTAATTGGGCATGGTTGCTAGAGAAAAAGGGGGATTAATCTGGGTAACACACTTGCTAGAAACTCGTCTCTCTTGGGTAAATGGTTATGGAGATTCAGTATTGAAAGGAAAGTTAGTGGGTGAGAATTATTGTAAGGAAGTATCGCCTGAACATAAATGGTTGGGACATTAATCCTTGCACTAAATGTCATGATTCCCAACCCTAGAAGGCCATATCCTCTCTTTCTCATTTGTTCTACTCTAATGTCCGTTTCTTAGTAAGTTATGGGTCCTTTGTTAGATTATGGTTTGACCTTTGGTGGGGGGAAGTTACTCTTGCAGTTCGATTCCCTTGTCTTTTTAGGCTCGTGGCTAAGAGGGATCCTCTTGTTGCCGATGTTCTTTCATGGTCCTCTGATGGGTTGTCATGGAATTTTCCTTTCAGAGGGACCCTAGACCAGCAAATGTGGCAGAGCTGGCCTCTCCAGTAGACTTCCTTAAGGATGTTTTCATTGACCCATTATATCCTGATTGTAGAGTTTGGATTCATGATGCCAAGGGTTTTTCCTTCACTAGTTCCTTCTTCAAGCTTATTCGCAAAGATAGGGATCTTCTTCTCTCTGAGTACCCGTTTTGCTTCCTTTGGAAACCCCCCATCCCACCTAGAATTAAAGCATTGGTGTAGACTGCTCTCATGAATAGGATTAACACTCTGATAATCTTCAAAAAAAGAAGAAAGTCTTGTTTTAACACCTCAGTTATGCATCACATGCCTCACTCAGGGAGAGTCTGTAGACCACCTTTTTATCCACTTTCGTGTAGCTAGAGAGCTGTGGTTTGCTTTTCTTGGTCAGATTGATGTTGCTTAGGTGTTGTTGGCATCTTTTATTGAGCTTTTTCACCAATGGAGGTTTCCGGGGTTAAGTGAAAAAGGGAATGTTTTTAGCAGGTGCTTTCTATTTGCTACTGTGTGGGCATGTGAGGGTAGGAATAGGCGCATTTTTTATGAGGAGAGGCAAAGGAGGCAGGTGCTATTCGATGTGGTTTTGGGTAGGGTGGCAGATTAATTATCACACAGAGATGAGTTCAGTGGGTATATAGCTTCAGATATTATCAGCGGCTGGCAAACTTGAGTTTCACATTTCCTCAGGTGGCTACCCAGATGACATGATCGATCCCATTCCCACCATCAAGCTCAATTTGGATGGATGTTCTTGAGATAACCCAGGGTATTCAGGAAAATGTGGCGTATTCAGAGACCATACAGAACAGATTCTCCATGTCTTTTTCTAGGAGTATTGGGGAAGGAGATACGATTAGAGATGAGATCTTTGCTCTTTTACAGGTGTGAAGGAGGCAAGATCATTAGGTTTTATAGATTTGGAGCTGGAGGGGGACTCCTATACTATCATATCTTGGATGTCTAACTCAGCGATAAGCTCTTGGCAGTTCAGCCATATTGTCAGACCTTTGAGATTGTGGGTTCTTGGGATGAACGTCTCGTTTTCTCATAAACCCAGATGTGCAAATGATCTGGTAGATAGACTTTCCAAGAGAGGAGCTCAGGTTGATGGCTTCTTTACAGGCACCTAGATCATGCATGGATGGAGATTTTAGGACTTTGAGATAGCAGTGTGGGGACCTTAGTGGTCTTTCTTGTTTATTACTGTAGAGACTATTCATCTCTTCTGCTATTTCCTTTTTTTCCGTTAGAGTTAGTTTCTCCTTGGCTTTGGGAGAAACTCCACTTGTACATTCCCTTTGCATCTTATTAATATATCATCCTCGCACAGTAAAAAAAAAAAAAAGAAGAAGATTGACATCTAGTTCATTTTATTATACTTCCACAACTGCTTCCAGATTCCACTTTTATGCATAAAACAGATTCTTCTAATTAGTTGTGGGGTTTTCATGTTCCCTGGAGTTTATACGATGAGATGGTATCAGGTACATTTTGTAACAGTAGATAAACCCAAATTTGTAAATGCATGCAAGAAGTGAACTAATATTTTCTTTCTCAGACATTTCAAGATGCCCCAGCTGATTTCCATTCATTGCTTTTCATTTGTCTAATTTAATGTACCTTAACTGTTGCTATTCCACGACTTTGCACATGTTTGCTGGTGCAGTAATACAATCCTTACATCTGTTAGGTCATGGGGAAAGGTGTACCAACTATTCTCCACAAGCAATCTTTAATTTACAATTAGCCTACCGATTTATGGATTCAAAAAACTATATGTCTTCTACGTAGCCATTGTACTGGGAAGAGAGTTAGAATCTGACCAGAGTGTTACATTTAGCAAATTTAAGAAGCATTAGGATGAACAGGATATTTAACAATATAGTAGAAAATAATGACTCAAAAAATATGTAGAATAAACAATATTATTTCTTATCAATTGCCTCATGTATGTGGCAGGCTATAACGAATTTAGAAAAATATCATGTTATCCACTTATGAACATTTTACTGGAATGTACAAGAGTACACAACAAAAAGTGGTGTATCTGAGTCAGTTGAATGTTGGGGTCTTGACATGTTTCTGTTATGGGGTGTATCACTTATAAGTTTTCATGCAAGAATAGTAAGAGGATAAATCCTCATCTTTAGTGATAATTTTTTATCGCTAGACTAGAACCCTTCCATGATAAAAACCAGAGAGCTAGCCTGTATAGTTAAGCTCCCTACTTCCTAGAGTGAATTCTATTTGTGAAGCAATTTAAATAGGAAAAGACCACCCAACATTCAGTATACCAGCGTCACAAGATTGAAGATAGAATTACAGCTATCACCCATGAAGTGATGAAACAAATACATTATTGGATTCAAAATAAACTCGTGATTGTGTACTTTGAAGAGAAACATCAGAAGGAAGAAGTTTTATATATCCGCAAGCAGACACTCAACATTAAATTTTCTCTACTATAAGTCTATAACAGTATTTGGGCCTCAAAACAGAAAGAATTTAGAAGACATTACTTTTCTTACAAATAATGACCCCATTGAAAAGGTATTTAAAAAAAAAATAGAAGAGACATAAGCACACAAAACATCCTACCTAAAGGATTCTAGAGACTCTTTATCTCACCATCAATTTTGCTCTTCTAATATGTAATGGACAGGCTAGAAGAGACATAAGAACACAAAACATCCTACTCTTAAGGATTCTAAATATTCTATCTCACATCCAATTTGCTCTAAGAATATGTAATGGGGAGGCTAACATGTTACGATACACGTATTACAGACCGGCCGGTACCATTACTGGTGTGAAGGCTTTTAAGCATGCTAAAAAAAAAGAAGAAGCAATATTAACAACAATCCAGGGAATCTATAATTTGAAAAAGAAACAGTAAGAATCACAATGCGCATTATTTTGAGCTTTTAATACCAAGAAACTCTCAGTATACCAGTCTTATCTTACCAATAGAGTTTCTAACAAACTGAGTTACCAGAACATTGTACAAGATCTCTGTTTCATAACATCTATCTCAGAATAGCAAAATTTTCTAGTCAAAAAATATTGTCAGCCTTTACATAACAATATACTCATTTAGATACAAAGATAAGTTAAAAGTGTGATAGATTAACATGTTTTTCTTGTTACACCCATATACATAATATATATTAATGTGGAAACAAACCGGTGCACAAGTAGCTGCATGAAAACAAAAAAAAAAAAAAAATTAAGAATCTGGATTTTACTTGAAATTCATAGATCCATATAATAGAATTCCAAAACATGTTTTTAAACATAAAAAGCATAATTTTGAATAATAATAATAATTAGAAAAAAAAAAACTCTTACAATGCATACCTCGAAAAGATAAGAGGAAAAATGTTTTTAAGCTCCAACTATTAGATGTTTCCAATCAAATTAGGAAGAATGTGGGACGAAATTGGCTATATTTCATTGAATTTTGGTCTTTTGGTCAGGGAGAGAAAGAGAGTTGAACAATGAATCGATGATTCATTTTTCATGCTTTTGCATGTAAAGAAAGGCAGAGACATTACATGTATCGAGTATATTGGTCAAATGCACTTGATATATTGTAAAATATAGACCATATTGACCGATATGGTCGACATGTTACATGTATCGACTTGTACAGTGTAGAAATTAATTTATCCTAAAATACAACTGTGTATCGTGCCGACACGATTGATACAAGATACATATCTGCCGTATCGGCAGATAAGATAGGATATTTTCAACCATGAGTTCAACTTCAGCTTATCAAACTGCACGCAAATACCGATAAAAACGATTTATTTATTTATTTATTTTTAAGTTTACTGGATATCTCTAAATAGTAGAAAACATGAAAGGGTCATAAGGGATAACCCCTAGATCTCCATAAACAGCCTTTAAAGAGTGGCTCGCTAAAATGGAGAAATCAGTTGAAGCAACAAATGCCACTATTTCAGTCTGGTTGTTTACAAAATCTAGAACATCTTACATATCATTCATTAAGTTAAGATTAGCTTGAAGATATCCTATTCTACATATCTCTCTCTACAAGGTTTTGGACAATTACCTTTCCTTCTCAAGTCAAGATGCTCAAGAACCATTAACATGTTCATGTAATATCGACTTTGATTTAGCCTCACTCAAAAACTAAGATTAAGAGATAATGAATGCCATAGCCTTGAAAATCATCAAAAGCGATCCTTACATATAACTCATGGAAGCTTTGTCCAACTTCATCAGTTTGATAAATTTCAAGAGAGTATCAGGATTTTTATTTTATTTTTTTCATCAAAAATTGCTCCTGAATTTTCTTCTTGGGATCCAATAGCAGAAAGAATCCAAGCCTTTTACTAATTCATGTCTAGAAAGATCAAATGAAGGCAGTTTTTTTTTTTTTTGCATGACTTCCATTCAAATACCCCTCATCCTTTTCAAGAAATCCATCAACGAAGAGCTAAACCTAAAGCTTACTGGCCTTCTAACAAACACTATAGATGAAATTTTACTAGAAAAATAAGCTATCAAAATTGTTAGACAACAGTCACAATTACGGGTGCCAATGGGCCGGGTGACCTGCCTGGCCCGATCAGTCCGACCCTATGTTTGGGCCGGTTTGGGCAAGAATTAGTAGCCCGTAGGGCCAGGCCGAGCTGAAATTCAAGACCAGGTCAGTTTTTCGGGCCGGGCTCGGGTTTATATTAAACTAGTCCGTCCTGAGATTATTGCGTAATATATAAATTTTACTTAAACTTATCAATATCTTGTGGCTGTAGCTTAGTGGTGAGAAGTTCATATTCTGCTCATGGAGGCCTGGGTTCAAGTCCTAGTAGCAACAAAATAGTAATATTTTTGTCCCATTTGAACAAACATGGGCAGTCTCGGGCTTGGAAAATGGATACCATGGGCGGGCTTGGGCAGACACTGTTAAGCCCGAAGCTCAGGCCAACAAAATAGCTCTGATTTGTAGATTGTGGCCCGGCCCGAGCCCGGCCATCCTTGGCCCGTTGCCACCCTAGTCCACAATGCATATGTTTTGAGTTTATGACCCCATTTGATGAAAAAGGGAAGTTACTAAAGATGATTGAGAAAACAAAATTCAATTCTTCAGGTAGAGCAAGTAGTAGCGTGGCTTGAGAGATAAGATACCAAAAGATTCTCTAACAAAAAGGATAGCCCCAAATATTATCCCTGCTTTTATAAGCTAAACTTTAGTATCAGCAGTCAATAACATCCTCCATAGTTCATAACTTTTGCCAACTGAAAAGACATCTTCATTGACACCTCTAACGAAATTATATGCATGATGTCAACAAGGAGAATGTCTTGTCAACATGAAAGAAAGATTTAGTGGAACAAACCACCATGAATAAAGTATACAAGCTACCATTAATAAGTGAAACAAACTAAAATAAAGAATTGATCCTAAACTCCAACAAAATATTGTTGAGGCAGCTATGCTGACAAGCATACTACACTTTTTTTCTACAAGAATGACGTACCCAAGCCATCACAAATTTGAGAAAAAATATTCCAATTTTCCGAACAAAACAAAGAATACGAGGGGAGGGAGAGATGAGAGATCATGGTTGCATTGAGCTTGGAAAGGATAATTACTCTGCTTGAAGGTGCAAACATATGTGAGATCAACACCGATGTGTACGATAAACACCCAAACTAGCAAAACTATAATTTTCCTTCCTTGGGAAAATTGGCAGACGGGTCAACTTCCTATCTATCACACCTTGTTCTAGACTTTAGTACAGTGGACCTTGCTTAAAGAGAATCTAGATGAAAATATTTAAAGGAAATTTAGGTTTTGGGGATTTTCTTTTTTTCTTTTAAAAAAAAAAAACCGTTGAATGGGGAGCATCTGGGACAAATATCATTACTACCTACAAGTTAAATCTGACTTCATCAACAGAATCTAATGTTCATTAAAATAACAAATACATAATCAGATCAATTTCTAATTCATGAACTCGAACAATACTCGAGGCCAAAAAAAAAAAAATCTTAAATCATTACTAGTAAAAAAAAACATCAGATATTATTCATGAAGTAACAATTATAAAAACAATCAACATATTCGAATTTTTTCAAATTGAAGACACCTATGAATCCGAATCCAAAAGAAAAATTATTTAAGATGAGAGGGAAAAGAAAGAACCTGTTCTTTTTAGAGAGGAGCTTATTCTCGTTGATCTTACGACCACCACCTTCAGTAGTGTTGCTGGCTCCTTCTTTCCACTTGTCTGGTACTATCACCTTCGATAGCTTCTTCTCACCTGCAAATCCAAGCCAAACAAAACGCTGTTTCCTGATTATCAATCATAAATTGTTTCTCGACATAGCGATGTTGCTGGCTAGATTAGAAGATTAGTGAGCAAGAAAGGAATAAGAACAAGAAGAAAGAGAAAAAAAGTAACTTACACTTCTCGCACACCATTGTTTAAGGAGTACGGAGATCCTTCCCTCCTCTTGCGCTCTCTCTCGATAAAATTTTTAATAAATCGGAAAAACCTATATTGTGTGTATCTGATTCTGAACAGAATCGACTGTATTAGCTTAAATAAATAAATAAATAAAAGGGGGGTAAATTCTACTTAAATCCCCCTCATATATTTGACAATTATAGTCAGACCCCTATAGTTTCTGACATCCATCAATCTCCCCTATCAGTTATTTTGAATACACTTGGGCTGCGTTTGATTTTACTTTTTAGAAGTTCCTTTTTATTTTTGAAAGCAAAACAAGTGTTTGATAAGGTATTTTAAAGCAATTTTTAAAAAGTAATTTTTTTTTTTTAATTACGAAGCAACAACTCGTTGCTTTAAAAAATTTACTTATTTGCTTTCAAAAAAATAGAATGAAAAATTAGAAAAAGTGAAACTTTTAAAAATTAATTAAACCATTTTGTACAATTATTTCGTGAAATAATTCAATTTGAAAAAATCTCATTTTACATTTCGCGCACCTCATCGGAAATCGAAATTTTGCAAACTTTTGACCTTCTTTATTGTTTTTCTATACAATTAGAAGCAATATATTGTATAAGATCAAAATCAGAAGCGGCATGTTTGTCTCTAATCTTTAGGGATCTGCATCCCTGCATAGAAACAATAAAGACGCTCACAGATTTGGTTGACCCAAACTGTTGTGTCCAAGACAAATCAGATTGGCAACAAGATTTCATTCAACTATTATTGCAATTATGGGTGATATATAATATATAGATTCTTGAACATTACAGCTATATTGGGAATTTATTTTTAATTGCAATTTTCGAATATCGATTTATTCCAAATTACTAGATTGATAACCAAAAATTTATTTACGGGAAGTGAAATGAGAATTTAGAAGTCAAAATGTTTTACAAATGTTATAGATGAAATTTCTCTGATTTTTTTAAGGGCATTTTTTTTTTGTCAAGTAAGAAAAACATTTTGATAGTTATTTTCGTTTCAGTTAAAATGAGAAATAAAAAAAAAAAAAAAAAATTAGATTAGACTTCTTTTGATGATTTTTTGGTAAGTTCTTGTATTTTGCGAGTAGAGCTTATAATCGGTTTGGTTTGGGTTAGAGTGGCCAGTTCCAGTTGGGACCCAATATATGGTCTATTTGAACCTACCCATTTTATAAGTGGGACGCTCGCATTCCAACTGGTTGATAAGTTTATTTTATAAATCCACCAAATTAATTCATTTATTATTCTTGTAGGTTTGGTTTGGATCAATATATTGTTAACCCAAATTCAACCATTTAAAAACGTAAACCCATTTGGATAGTCTTTATATAAGTAACTCAAACCAGCCCATTTAAAAAGCGGACCATAGAAGGTAAAACTACATATTCAACCCATTTTTTATTTGAATGGAATCGGATTGACCTGATTAAAAAATATTATATTTATTTTTCAATAAGAATCCTCTAAAATATCGGATGAGATGAGAAGTCAAATATTAAGTCAAAATCATATTTTGCCACCTTTAATTGCAAGTTAGGTTTGAGTATTGAAAAGTACCTCTCCACCCATTCCTTTTCTCTCAAAATCTCTACTTTTCGAAAAAAAAAAAAGGTTTTAGATCTCCTAAGATGAAACTTTTCAACTTAGTTCTTTCAAAATCTCTCTTGCCAACGCTTTCTTTCTTTAACCGGAGAAAAAGGTTTCTCAAGTATTGGAGACTAACTCCATGATATTGCACTTTTTTTTTTATTTGCAGCAAAATCACATTCAAAAGTTATCCCTTATCAGAACCAGAAGCCAGAACCCTCCCATGCTGTTAGATTGATTATTTGTGTACGAGGACCCATCTGCTGCAAGAATTAAATGCACTCTACACAAAACCCATAAACTTGACAGAACAACACATAAAAAGAAAGAAATGATGTGAGGAAAGCATCAAAGCAACCAGTAAATCACAGATTCAACCAAAGTGCTTTCTGCTGCAACGTGGAACCTCGGATTCATGGTATGGTAAGCCTGGGGACTCGAACCTGGGACCTCCAGTTCCTAAGCTAGATTCAACCAAAGTTGTCTCAAAAGGCTACTATTTCTATCTTTTATTTGTGATTCCAGTGTTTGTTGGTTCATTAGATGAGCTTCAATTTTTCGAATAGTAAGGTGCACCTGAGGTTGCTTGACACTTTCTTTGGCCAGAGGGGAGGAGAGAAAGAATGCATGCATGGAGATTTTTCTGTCGGAGGTTCGAGAATCTATGAAAGGACATCTAAAAGCCAAGGATAAACCCATTAACCCATGATGCTCCCTCAATCCATTTTGCAATGTAGGCTATCAAATTCCATCAAACATCTCAATAAAAACACAAGCTATTTACATCAAGCACAATAAACAGAGAAGAAAAAAGGAGGGAAACAAAACATGCAGGTTCGGAATATAAATAGGGAACCACCAAAACATACTTACTAAGACAATGAAACTATACAGCTTTTGGAGGCCCTCTGATACACCAGTACGTTGTAAAAGATTTGGCGAAACTCCGGTCCCTTCTTACTTTTTGGCATAATGTTCATAATCTCCAAGACCTTTGCACTGTTTAACATCCATTTGACAAATTCAAGTTCACTGTTGCTTCCTCTTAAGTTCTGGATCTCAACTTCCTTAAGGCATTTAAACAGATCCACGGACGTCGAGTCTTGTGATTCCCATCCTTCTTCTTTACTGTCTTGAGGCTTATGTGACCATATATGGTAATACAATAGAAGAAAACAAGTAATTAAACAGATATAGTAGCCACAAATACAGCACAAACTTAAGTGTCCAAAGTGTGTTTAGCGGTTTACCTCGTCCCACTTGAGAAAAGAAACATTAAGATGTTCAAGGTTAGGAGATTTTATAAGGATGCACATTATCGCTTCGATATGGGTTTTCTTAACAGCCACTTCAATCTCCAATTTCTTCAAATTAGTGTATGTTGGAAGATGATCCAACAGGTTTGGAGCTTCACTGAGGATCTGTTTATCAAAACAAAGAAAATAGAATTTGAACTTTGGTTGCAAATAATCAGGACATTAAGTGTTCATAGAGTATGAAGAAAGGAGGATATATGGATACAAACCATAACAGTTGAGTGAGATAAGGTCAGGAATTCCACATTAAAAAGCCCTCTGAGGAGATTACTTGCAGAGTTGCCATTCTTCTTGGCCATCTGACTCGAAATAATCAGATCACCGATCCAAACGTCAATGGATGCTTTGAATAGAGAGATTAGGTTTTCTAGTATATAGTTTTCCGCCAGAGTTCCATTGTAGCTTAGGGATAATAAAGCCAGGGAAGAAATCTTTAACTCATAGGGCAGAAACGCATCGCCACAGTTACATTCTATAATCAAGGTCTGAAGTGCAGGACACAAAATATTGAAATTATCAATATCATCTACACTGCAATCAACTAAATGCAGATCTTCCAGAACCGGGCAGCTAGAAAAGAGTCGTTCGGTCAAGATTTCGTCTTCGAACATGATGGCATCGAGCCATAGGCTTTTGAGACTCGTTAAAGAGACGGAAGAAGGGAGATTAAGAACACAGCCTTCAAGACTCAATCTCAACCTAGTTAAGGTTTTGGAAGTGAAAAGAGATTGAGGGAATTCAAACCCGCTTTTCGAATAGAAGTTGAGAACAAGATTCTCAACATTATGTTTTACTGAAGCCTGGATCCAAGTATTGAGACAATCCGTATCGATATTAGAACTCTCCCATGCTAAATAGACACTCTGTATGACAGAAGCATCATGGAGATGCAAAACTCTATCCACAACATCTATAAACTTTGGCAGTTGACTAGAATCATTACCATTAA
>JAUPMG010016714.1:0-15368 GCA_031762675.1 Pachysandra terminalis
ATGTAGTCGACCTTGGGATATGCGGACAATGGAGGCTTTATGCCGGGCATGCAAATTTGCTGTAAGTTTGCTGAACTGCAATCTTTGCTGAACTTTGATAGGTGATGATTATGCAGTTGTTGTTAAACAATTTTATTCATTAGTTTACTTGTTTGGACTCATTGTTTGATGACTAACATAATGATTCAAATGATGAACCTTTCTTCAGATGTTCGTTCTCTTCATTGATTCCATTTTGGTCAAATATCATGTAGGTGATGTTTAGACAATTTAGCATTGCCAACAGGTCGACCCACTCAATCATATAGTTGTTTTCTTCATTCATTCCATTTTGATCAAAGAATATGAATGATGCTTTGACAGTTGGAAATAGTTAGCATAACGTGGGTTGTCTATTGGTGAATTCCTAATTTCTTACAGTGAGGTGCCTTTAGGGGTGTGAGCTACTTTGCAATGTCGTTAGAACACCTAAGCTAGGCGATGGAGATGTAATTAAAAGCCTTACAATTTTTTTCTACACCAAACCAACCTCATCCATAGCATGTGTAATGGCATCATATACTCTGGTTTGAAATAAATAACTAATTTATATTCCTACCCACATAGACTAATGCAGCAAGCAATCACATAATAAATTTGAGAAGCTTTGAAAGTAATGGAACCCAACTAAGAAATCAGGTTAAAGAACTATAAAAAAAATTGATTTAATGAAAAATCATGCAAGTGCCAGCAAATATTCCAGTTGGGAAAGGGGTGGTGAGAGCAGAAATCCAAAAAGAACGAAGAAAACTAAGAAAAATAGAATTAGGGATTGGGCTCATCAGAAATTCAAAAAAAAAATTAAATTACAAAAGTCCCTTATAAAAATTATAACTAAGGACAGAATTCCTAAAAATTAACAACAAAGTAGCACCATGGTGCCATTGATGCTCTATATTTCTGATAAATAAAATGGAGGAACGAGTTTGAAAATTTGAAGAAAGAGCCAGGTTGTTTTTGTGCAGAACAGAGGTATTCTCTCATTCTCATTTTGTGGAAGTTTATTCTGCCCCTTGCTAACCAATTTTAATTTATTAAGGTATCACTATGAGAATCAGTGGAATTGATTCCCACAACGAATGCCAAATTTATATATATATATATATATATGGGTGTGTGTGTGTGTGTGTGTGTGTGCATATATACTAATAACATAGTAGAGAATGCAAAGTTACTATTTTATCTGAAACTTGAAGTAAGATGCTGACTTACAGTTGACCTGTAATTAGCAAGTATACTTTTTAGGGCCTAATTTGTTATTATCAATTGTGTGGATCACTCAAAATATGGGAGTTTTCAAGAGAGAAAGGATGTGCTATTATAATGATCTAATCGTTGTTTGCTAATTTCTTGGCAATGATTGCATTTGGCCTTTCTAACAGCAAACTGTTGGTTTTTGTTAAGTTAAGGACTTCTGGAAGGTTTATGGGAATAACAATAGGAGCAATGCTAGAGGAGATCCAAGGCCTGTATAACGAACACCATCAGCCATGCTTTTTATATCTCTCAAGTGAAGTTATAAAGGTTCGTCTTCCTTACATAAACTCTCACTATATTTTATACTTGCTTTTATTCTTTGATATAATTAATCAGTGGAGCACAATATAAATAATCGATAGATCTCGTGTGGCAGATATTTGGGTCTGATCCATCTTGTGCAAACTATCTCAAATGCTTAATTGAAGCACTCTTCAGCCATACGACACATCTGCTGACAAAAATTCAGGTGTGGTTCAGTTACTTTTGTATCACCTTTGGCCTCAAGGTTCAACAATGGGCATTGATCATACTGGAATTCTTTTGTCCTTGTAGGATTTTACTGCCAGACCCGACATTGCAGATGACTGTTTTTTGTTGGCATCAAGGTGCATCCGCTATTGTCCTCACTTATTTATTCCATCTGCCATATTCCCGTCATTAGTAGATTGTTCAATGATTGGGATCACAATACAACACAGGTACGAGCTCTTTTTTTCTTTTTTAGAATTTTGATTTGAAGTAAATGACAAATTTTATGATTGTACATAAATAGAGCAATTCAGAAAGATGAATTATAACAATCATACTCATTCTAAATTCGAGTGTTTGTGCCGACATATTTCACTCAATGGTTTTGAGGTTGTCTGCTTTTGAGTTTCTCTTCCACATAAATATGCAGAACTCAATTGATGAAAATAATAGTAGACAATTTTGGTCTTTTGGAATTTAGAAATGAAGCACTCATTATGAGCCTAGGCTGATGCCCAAATTTACTGTAGGGTTTAGGTTTGCTTATACATAATAATGTGGCAGTGATTGTTCTCTGTTGAGGTTAGTGTCAGTTGTGTTCTATCACCTGTGGCTGTTGTTGACAAAACTGAAATCTATTTTCCTCTTCCATTACTGGAAACCCTGCTTGTCACTCCGTCATTCTTACCCATGTGGAAAATCATGATAGCCACTATGCTCCTTGAAAAGAAATTCTGTAACTGCTTAGTCTACGTAATCCTGACAGGAAATGGATGGATAGAGGATGGTTTAGGAGAAACTGAGTTACTTTTTATCTGTAGAAGTCACGTACAAATTTGATTCTGCCTCTCCAGTAGAAAGGTTACAGTGATGTATTGAATGGGTTGTCTTCCACCTTCTGCTTCTAATATTTATTTTCATTGTATGCAGAGAGGCCTGCACTTCCATATTGACATTCTTATCCGATATCTTTGACCTTGCAAACTCCCGCAAGGGAGAACAATTCCTGTGTATCAGGGATAGTGTGATACTTCCTCGCGGTGGAAGCCTCACCAGAATTTTGATAGCCTCATTAACAGGAGCACTCCCGAGTTCTCGATTAGAAACGGTAACACAATGAGTGTTAATCTCTCTCTCTCTCTCATGTTGCTGAAATAACCGTTTTCCACAGGTAACATATGCACTGCTAGCACTGACTAGAACATATGGAGTCAAAGCACTGGAGTGGGCCAAGGACAGTATTTCCCTAATTCCATCTGCAGCTCTCACCGAAGCAGAGCGGTCGAGATTTCTTCAGGCATTATCAGAGGCTGCAACAGGAACTGATATTAATGCCATAACTGTTCCTGTTGAAGAGCTGTCAGATGTTTGCCGCCGCAATCGAACAGTTCAGGAGATTGTTCAGGGGGCATTGAGACCCCATGAGTTGAATGTTGCACCTATATCGTAAGGGCGAGAACACAACATACGGGGGCATTTTTGCTCGGGCTCCTGACCAGCAAGTTATATTGGTTTTGTATCATATATTTTCATTATTTATTGTGTATCATCATCATCCACCATTCTTTACGACGTTGTCAGTTCCAGTTGAATTAGAGTTAATCGAGGGATTGTTGTAATTATTCTCTTCCCTCACCCCCCACCCCAAAAAAAGGTAAATTTTTCTAGTATCCCGAGTGTGGAAGCTCCTTGTTGACATCGAGCTTCAGCGAGGCTTCTTTAATTTTATTTGGTGTATTTTTTTGCGAGTTGTGGAACAGATTTTATTCCTTATTCAAGTACCAGTACCGTGAGTTGACATTTATTTAAACTCTCTTTCTCGTTTCTGATATGAGGTCAGTCGATAATATGACAAGTTTTTTACATTCAAGTTGCACAATTGTGGGCTATATCAAAAGCAGCACAAGACCATTGTTCTTATGGTCTGAACTGGCAGTGTTTGGTTTACTGCTTAACACCCCCTCACAAACAAAATGCTATCCAGTATGTTTTCTTCTTTTTTACACCTTTTTCGAAAAACTGTCCTATTTTATTCAATGGAAATCTGTTCACGATAGACGTTCAGTGGAACTTTTATCAGACAGCACCGTATTGAAGAAAGATATCAATTTGGCCTGAAGAAACAACCGACTGAATGATTTTATTCTCATAAATGGAAGAATAATAACCAACAATGGCCTCTAAAGGATCAATCAATTATAGTCATTGATCATGAGGAAAGTAGAGTGCAGGAGCAACCAATGGAACTTATGTCTTATACATCATACCTTGTCGAGTTTTGCAAGGTGACCCTGCCATGACTATGCAAAATATTAGAAGATCCTAAACGGGAGCAAAAACACATGGAAGGATTCCCACCGGCAGAAGAAAAAAGAAATACATGAAATCATCTAAAGGATCCTGAAAGCTAAAGAGATGTACTTCTTCTTACAAAATTTAATTACTACATTTCCTCGGCTGCCTTAAGTGATCAGTGGTTGTGAACAATAGCTTTCACGTGAAGGAGTTGGAATCTGATTCCGAGTTAGAACCTAGAGTTGGTTTGGACTCTCACTGCTCCAACTCCTGACAAGGCAACAGTCCCTTTTCGTCTGAAGTATACAACTGAACCGCTAATGAGCAACAAAAACATAATAATTCCCTGCCCAAAGAAAAAAGTAGAATAAGAGCATCAATATCCAAAAAACCAATAGATCATTTCTTCGATACAGCTACTGGGTTATCAATAACCTCAAGTAGGTGTAACATTATTATCATAGAACTAAATACAGCTACTAAAGATACGTTCTACACACAATTAGGCAATCTACAATACTAGGTTTTTATAAGATATCAATTTCTTTGACCCCAACGGAAGCTCTCAAAAGAATCCATAGAACCTGATCGATGGATTAAAAATTGCCAACTTTTGAATCATTACATTCATCCTTTCTAATTTAGTTATTAATTTTTTATGAATCCTGAAAACTTCATTAAAGAAGGATAAGGAGTTTAACATACAGGTTCCAGCACACAATCACCTCCAGAACCAGAAAAACAAATAACAATATGAAATGAACAATAGAGCCATAACTCCACTAAAAACACACATAACAGATCTAGAATTACACCCTCTTCTTTATCATGTCCTCCATCACCATTGACATCAACCCCCTCGCCACACCACAGCCATTAGCTAACCAGTCAGCCAACTTCTTATCAGCTCAGGCAGCTCACGCAATGCATGAACATTGCATTGCCTAATGAAATTAGCGAATCTCCAAAGCAGTCGGCATGTCTGGCAACCATGATACAGTCATAGCAAAATCCCCCTTAAGCACCAAGGTCATGAAATCCATCTGTCTCGCCTCCTTAAGACCCATCACCACCACATATACCTCAGCCCTAATGGCCAGGACCTAAGAAGGCGAGAAGTATGCAAACCTCATGGTCTCGTAAGACCAATATCCAAAGGACCTTGGTTACCCAATAAGCAAACAACCACATTGAACTTGATGAACCCTTCTATAGGAGGGATCCAAGATGCATAGTCACCTACAGAACAAGGTGAGCGCATAATCACCTTCCACTAATAATTTCTAACACACGAACCCATGTAAATTTTAAGAAATCTACTGTCTCTATCTCCATGCACAAAACACATACCTGAGGAGAAATGGCCAAATACATTCCCCTCTAAAACAGATCATTCTTATTGCTCTACATAGAAGAGTCGAATAAACAAAACCTTGATTGGAACACATGATTTCCAAATCAGCTAAGGAAAAAGAAGGCAAGGAACAATCTCTATCAAGATGAATGCTTAATGAGGACTTGGCAGAAAAGACACCAGGGGGATCCGGGAACGAAATATAATGATTAGGTTCTATTGGGTCAATGTACACATCTTTCAAAGACTAAGGGAAGCAAGATCAGCCATATCAGCAGGCCTGGGATCAAACCATAGTAGTACATTTTATGATAGTTGATCAACAGTCCAAGACAAAACATCAACTATAAAGGAATTTGGATGTGCCGAGTCTCCGAATGTGTTGATAAAGCCTGGCCAGCGGTTCCTCGGTCCACCCTAGCACTCCAGAAGTGGATATAAGTAACCACAACACAACATAAAATGAACCAAAGGGTAAAAGTTGTAGCTAGAGAAGCAAAGGATTTCCAAGGGCTAAAAGTATACGTCTTAGCACAAGCATTCATGTCCCAACCGTTGTCATAGACGCCATATTACTTTTATAACCCTGAACCATAAGCTTGCTTTATACTAAATCTCATCTACAGCTTACCCAACAATGCTGAAATCTGCATAAAAGCACATGGGAACATTAAAAAAAAAAAAAGAAACTGTACTTTTGCATCATTGACATTAACAACTTGAACATCAGTATTCATCCAAATGCATAGAAATCAAAGTGAGAATTCAGTGGGTTACGAGGAAGGAATGACAATTAAAAAAAAAAAAAAGCTAATGTACTTAGAGTTTGGAAACTCTAGTGTATAGATGCTATCCAATTAGAACCTCTTATTCATCTTAATCAAAATCATTGACATGAACAACACTTTTTCCCCAACTAGTTAGGATTGACAAGACAAATCCTTTCTACCACTCCAGACTATTAAGAGCTACATCTTTGCTTCAACTGTATGTTCTCAAAACTTAGACACAAACTCCATTTGTGTCATGTTTGGTCTTTACACTTTACAGAGCCTTTAACCTTGCAACAACTTACTCTTTCTTATGCTTGACCTTTACACTTTACAGAGCCTTTAACTTGCAACAACTTACTCTTTCTCATTGGCTTCTTCACTAAATACTCAGACCCTCATGACTAACTCGTCGTTATATTTATCCTTACTAGATCACTCCTAGCTTCTCTAGTTCACTTGATTACCTCTTTCTAATCTTTCTACTCATCCATCTTGACATCTTCATCTTGGATATATTCACTTAATCAATTTGTTGCTTCCATGGTGTCGCGACATTTAGAACCGACATGCCGCTATAAAAGGCCCAGGCGACACGATATTGGAGGATGAGTCGCTATACAAACTTTTCCCCCAATGTCTCTGTAATGTCGCAACATGTCGCCGATATTTTGTGACACGATGGGGAATATGTTAAGATATTAAGGGGGATTGTCGTTCAAATCGAAGACATGTCGATCCAGATTGGGGAAAAATATTCCCACCCCATTTCTTCTACTCTTTCTTGCCCTAATCACTGATTTGTGCATATTTCTTTCACACTCAATACTAAGATTAGCTTTGTTGCAATCTTGGGGGTGATGATGATGTGACACTGAGTCAGGTCGCCACGCTTTATGGATATGATGTATAGGATCACGGGCCGATGTCTCCTCATTTGTATTTGCTTATTTTATGTATGTCTTATGCCATTTCAGTCTTTTGTTGTGTTTCATGCACCTATTTGTCTTATTTAAGCTCTAATTGATTATATCTTTATGTTTCGTATGCCGATGCCGGTAGTATACCTAAATATATGTCATTGATCATATGCACATTATTTGTGTCATTTTTTTATGTTTTTAAATGTATTGAGGCCTCAATTACATCCCTCTAAAGTTTGACAACCAAAAACACATTTTTACTCTCTTTTTCTTCTTCTTTTTTCCCACCATGTCTGCAACATGTCTTGCGACAGCGACATTTCGAACCTTGGTTGATTCTTTCCCTAGATTCTACTCATACATCGATGAGTTCAGACAATTCCCGTTCCGTTTGATTTAAAAATGCCAATAACATCTTCAATGAATGTGCTCAAGCCATCACGACTGACTCTTCTTTATTTTTGTTCCTTATTAAACCTACTCCTAGCATTCTTTGAGTACTAAATATGGTTTTCCTACTCATCCATCATAGTCACCTTAGATACGATAATTACGATCGCTTTACAAATTTGTTGCTTTGCCTAAATTCTACTTATGAAACTCCAGTCTTAAAACAAATATCAACTTTAGCTTGATTTGAACATGCCGATAATGTAGCACTCCGAGATTCCATCTCAAGCCACCCAGCTAATTATATGAGCAACGTTCTCTTGAACCTTCTTTATGAATAATTGAGTCAAGGTACTGGAACTTGCATTATAAAACCTACTGATAAGATCACTCAACTCCTATTCCTATTATTACATAATTATGTTCTATACGCTTTTACTAGCTTTTACTTTAAAACCATTAAATTGCAGGGGCCCTCCAAAGTTCTATTTTTAAATTTACCTCAGCTCTCATTTTATCAACCAATACCATTTCATTTGCAAATAATATGCACCTCTAATATTAAATCATATATTTTGATAAAGACTTGCTTACCATTAATAAATAAATAAATAAACCAAAAGAACATTAAAGCATACAAGCCCAACAAATGTGCTAAAAAAGGAGCACAATAAATATTGCAGAGGAAAAGAGTTTCCCACAAATAAAGGAGGGTCTCCAATACTTCTTTCTCAGCTAAACGATCTGCTCAAGAACTGACTGACCTCAGGATCCAAGAGAATAAAATGTTAATAAAGATTTCCAATCAATCGTCAAAATCTTGATATCTAATATTATAGCAGAGAAGGAAACTTTGTGGTCTTCACCTACACAGTGTTTATAGAGACACAACAGACATTTACAAGCAGAGCAACTAAAAGAATCATGTGCTTCAAAACCAGGAATATAAATTAGCCTAAGATCAAGCTTCTTAGCATTGATAAGTCAACTAGTAGAAGATGAATGGCGAAACAGGTCTATGTAGCTGAGTCCAATGAGTTTCAGTAAGGCTCTGATGAGATACTGTTGATAATATTAATATAACGATAATTGTAATTATGAGAGAACAAAAATGGTATTAGTATGTTGTACATATCCTTGTGTTTTTTGATCCAATATGAAAGGGGAAAAGGATTTGTCCAGTTTCTGGAGAAAGTATTGCAGAATTATTAGTGACAAACTGATAACCAATTTACAACAGTAGTATCTTGTAATTGTAATCCATCAACAAGATTGAATAAGACAATGAAAAAAAGCTAGGATCTGAACAACTAGGAAAACATAAAAGATCAAGAGAATCATGTAGGGAAAAGAGTAGTCAGCTACTACAGAAAAAGATAGGTATAACAATGCATTTACATACCTCGAAACCAAATAATGTTAACTTCTCTTCATTAACTGCTGGTATACAGCTCCTATAAGTAATATAAGCCTGTGTACCACCCTTGGATGTGGATGAGTCATCCAGCAATCTTCCGTGTCTTACTTCAGTAGAGAGTTCTGGATCATGTAGCATTGCATTAAATTTTTTGTGGCTATATGATTTTTCTAAAGCAGATCGACCTTTTTGAGATTTTTTGCTGTTTTCTCCCTTTGAACCGTCTTCAATTTCTACACATTTTAAAGGGATGCGATACCCAGTCTCGCTGCAGCGATATCCTTCATCGCTCTAGTATTAAAAAAAAAGATTGCAGCTGAAAACAAGAAATAGAGATGCATCTAGGGGAATAAAATTGTAGTACAGACGATAATATATCTGAAACATTTTAAACCTAACTTGTGGCACGTATACTCCAGCACATAACAAATAAATAAATCAGTGATCATTACAAGTAGAAAAAATCTTTATGTGAATTCATCTAACTTTAAGTATGACATGACAGATGCAAAAAATTATTCTTTTATATTAAGCTTTTGAATGTTTTCCATCTTCAGTTTGGAGTAGATATGTTTGTATAACAAATTTCCTTTGTTCTATTGATCCTGTCAACTTCTGCTGTCATTGATGGTTTAATATATTTCCACAGGGCCGCATTAAGTGGGTGCCACGTGGGGGACCAGGATGGGGGGTACCAGTGGCTTATACAAGGGTACCCCATGTACACGTGGTGCCCTCTGATTGGCACTGCAAGGATGACTGTAACCATCCCGCTGTAGATGATTTGTAAACATATTATCTTACGTGCCTAATTCGCCGTAACATAAAAGTCAAATAAAAAGAAAGAAAAGATGGGAGAAGATTGATTAGAGGCAACCCGACCTCCAATTGGCTCAATTTGAGAGGAACCAAAACTCTCCTAAAACTTCAATGAAGTTCTGACAACAATTTTCTTCTTGATAAACTTCAATTACACAAACATATATATAAAAGACTCCTATAACTGACTAAATTCCTAATAGGATAAGTAACTGACCACAACCACCTAATGATAAATAACTACAATATTCTCCACAACCCATGACCTAAACTCCTAAACATTATCCAGAACCTATTTGATAATACAAAAGTACAACTCAAACAAAAACTCTTAATATTAATAAGATAAACAAACTAGACTCCTAAAATTGTAAACACCCTTTTTTAGGCACATAACATATTATCCTTCTAACAACGTCAAATGAAATCTAGATCAGATCATTCTCATTTATAAGCATGCTGTAGATGAATTCATTAGCAACCACTAAAATCTGACTCCTGCTCCGCTATTTAACATCGTCATGTACATTTCTTTTTTTCTTTTCCTTTTTATTTTTATTTTTTTTTTTTATGAAAGCCATGTACTTATTATTCAAGGATCTACTATATTTAAATTGTTGATTTACTCGATTACGTTCGTCTAATTCGATCCAACCGTCAAAAGACGCCAAGTACTACAACATATCCACAATTCAATTCCTAATAAGAAACCAGAAAAGCGAAGAATGGGATAATTAACCCTTACCTTTTCGGAGTAGAGGCAAGGAACGCAAGGTCCAGACGGAGAACATTCGAAGGAAACGTTACCTCCTGCCGGAGTTTCTCTGAAACTCAGCAGCATCCGACGTCTTCCTGTTTCGTCTCTCCTTCCTTCGCTACTGCTACGAATTGCAAACAAAGTGAAGGATCAAAATCTTCCATAATAGATCAGATTGTGCAGTCAAGTCGAAATTCGGAAGAAGCAAGCAAGGTCATGTTACCTCTCATGGCCTGAAGTGTAAGGGAAACAGGTGAAGATCACGCCGAGGGCTATAAGGAGAGCCGGGAGGAAGGAGGCGAGGAACGGTTGATTTGCAGACGTCATTGCCCTTAGCGTTGCCTGCGCTGATGCTCTCTTTTTTCTCGTCTTTTGCCTCTTCCCCTGTAGTAACTTTTTTCATTTTTCCCACAAAAAGCTATTTATGCAAGGAGAAGTCACTCTGGTGTCTAAGATTGGGGGTGCAAACGAGCCGAGGTTTACCCAGATCGGGTCGGGCTCGTAAAATTTGAACCAGGCTCAGCTCAAGGTCAGAATTTTTATTTTTTTTTGACTCAAGCTTGCTAATTTTTTAAGGCTCGGGCTCGGCTCGCAAAAGCTTAGTTCGAGAAAAACTTGGCTCGACTCATAAAGCTCGGCTCATAAAAGGCTGAACAAAGACAAAAAAAATATAAAAATGACTGAAAAGCACTTTAACTTCTACTCTGCAAAACCATTACAGTTTTTATTTGAAAGAAGGATTCAAAGGATTTAAATGGTAAATATTAGTTATTTATGAAGGTGTATTTGAAAATTATAATATATTTATCTCGAAAAATGTATTTTTTTTTTTTGGTCTCAACCACGTGGTGTCCACACACCTACTTGGGTGTGGGACTAATCCACGTTCAAGGCGGGAGCAATTATGGTAAACATGAGTGCTTTTAGCGGGATTCGAACTCCAAACTTACCTCCGTAGACGCCCACTAGAGCCCAATGTGTTTTTACAATTGGTATAGGCAAAGACCTTGGTAAAAGAAAAATAATTATTTAACCTACTAAAAATTGGTGAGAGAGAAATATATAGAGTTATTTCACCAAAAAAAGAGCCAGAGAAAAAGTTATTTAACATTAATTGTTTGGTACCAAATAAATATGATATGATATAATACTTATAGTACATAAATTATTATATTATATATGATCGAATTCCTTTTAACTAAGCAGAGCCTACCCAAACTTGTCTCAAGCTCATAAAACTAATGAGCTTATTTTTGGGCTCGGGCCAGCCCTAGTCTAAAAACATTTTTGGGTAGCGCTATACTGTACGAACCGACCCAAGTTTTGCCTAAGGTCGTTAAATTTTTAGGAAAATTACATTGATACTCCTTAGGTTTTGTATAATGGCAATAAGTACTCTCTTGGCCATTACAACCAATATTCTTATTGGGCCAAAACTAAAGGGGGTTTTAACGATCTATGAGATAAAATGATCATTTGACTAAAATGACCCTCTATCAATCGTTATGTTTTATATTAGTATGCTACAAAGATAGTAAAATAAATTATTAATTTATCCTATATTTATAGGGCTTTCACAATTTACAATTTTCATTGTTGTGAAGGTTCTTTCTTCTTCCATATAAGCACCTATTTTGTTCTTAAAAACATTAAACAATGTATATAAGTATATATTTGTCTTTGAAATATGCTGCTATAAGCAAAATGCAAATATTCCATTACTTTATTAATCCCATTGGTAACAAATAGGGGTTTGTCATACTTTCGAACTATATGGAGGTGTTTGTGAACTATATGGAGGTGTTTGTGATGGATAAGGTTTCGTGGGTACTTGTTGCCATTATGCCAAACCCACGGGGGTGCGAATGTATTTTACCCTAATTTTTTTTCTTTTACTGGTTCAAGCGGTCCGGTTCAATAAGACAGTATGAACTTAGAGCATCTCCCGTGGTCTCCTATAATTTTCCCCATATTTGAGGAGCAAGTTTCTTCAAATATGAAGATTTGAAGAAATGCTCTCTATTCATCTCACTAAAAATTTTCTCAAATTTGAGAAAGAACTCTTCAATCACCTCCTAAAAATTTCCTCAAAAAAATTTGCCCATTTTATAAAAAAGTAGTCGTTAGCTTGTGGGGGATCCCTAAACTTTTCCCCAAATTTGGGGAAAAGTTTAGGGGTCCCCAAATTTGAGGGTGGGGATGAGGGATGATTGGAGTTGAATTTCCCTATCCCCTCCCTCAAATTTGAATTTGAGGGAGGGGATAAGGGTCGATTGGAGATGCTCTTAGAACCTGCTGATTACAAATTCATAAACAAAATTAAACTAGTCTGCTCTTACTGAAAAAAAAAAAAAAGGGTCAATGAAGAAACCTGCATTGCCTGTTTCTGAGGTACAGAGAGAATGTCTGATGCGGCATAGAAGAGTACTACCATTTAACATAAAATTTGCCAAGACAGATTCCAACTAGATTGTTGTCCAGCCAAATTATTTTGATCATTTTGATCATCCAGACAATGCAACTAACCAAACAGCTATAACTGCTCTTTTCATCTAGGAACAGGACACGTGAAGGTAGGTTAAGGGCATGTGCCCTTGTGTGCAAGAACACCAGCAATGCATGCAAGGGTACCTCAATTAAGCTTGCTCACATGCAGGGGTTGGGATCTCACTATTTCATGGTCCCATCAAGGAGACAGGTTCACATCAATTTTGATCACCAACACTTCTTTTGTTTTAACTGGAGAGGCCAATCTGCAAAAACAAGAATTACAATCATATCGCATAAGAAAATAAGGTCCCGTGTAAAACGCTAAATACGGATACCGGTAAACAAAAACCTACCTGTTCTTGTGTCTCAGCTGCACAATATCAATGCATAGCCGGCAAATTGAGTTGATAGAAACAACAATCAACAACTTTCTTCTGAATACAGAAGAAAAACCAAATGCTTAAGCTCAATCTCGTTCCAGTCCAGGCGGTTCTGATTGTTCAGATCGCCTAATCTACGACCACCCTGAGTGTGTAGCAAGACTCAAGATCATGCCCCATGAAGAAGCAATATCATCAAGGTGTATAACATGAGTGCAATGGTAGTACTAGTCAAGCCAGATCACCTAATTCTCATAAACAATTAGATGAAAGGAGCAAAAATATTACCAATCTTAAACAACTGGATTGTCAACAAGAATGAAGGAACCAGTGGTTATAGTAGTCCTGTAGTAGGGCAAGTTAGATGCATATCAGTAAAAGATTTTGTTTTTCTCCATACTTACTCTGCCAGTGGAGATAGTACAAGCACAAAGCTTCTAATAATTTATTTTTGAGCTTAAATATGGCTTTTCAGTGCTCATCTTAACAAGTGATTTTTTAATGATTTCTTTGCTACACAATAGCTACTTGAGTTTTAGAGGGATTCATAAAGACCAAGCACTGCAAACATGACTAAGAATCTACAGTAATAGAGTGTAAAACCGATATACTTTGGCTTCAGATTTTTATTATTTGCAAACAAATAATTTCAAAGGCTGGCATTTGCCATCACTGCGAATGGGCCTCCACAAGATACGCCGGCTAACTTGAAGTTTGAAAATCAGTGACAAAAACAGATTTTTTTTTTTTTTTTTTTTTTGACTTGAAACCACCAACCCCACATAGTGGGGACAGGATAAACCACGGATACATGGCCCCACCTACAAGGACCATATATCAGGTAAACCCGGGGACTCGAACCTGGGACCTCCAGTTCCTGAGCTGGAGAGCCTGCCAGTTGACCCAACCTGTGTGGGTATCACAAGCGTGGACGTATAGGAATTCAAATCTACTGAACCACTTGTTACGATCTTCTACTGCCAAAATTTCTTCAAAGTAGATGTCACGGAATTGCAGAAGCACCCTAAGGTGAGTGGGATTATATTGGTTCAGTAAACTAAGAACAATGTGTTCTCTTCTCTTTAATCAGATTGCTAATGCCAGAAACCGGGTTAATACTATTAAGAAACTTGAAGTCAATAGGACTCTGTTAGAGGAAGAGAAAGATTAGAGCTGAAATTGTGAACTATTACTCTAATTTGTTCGTTGAGGAGGAATCTTTTCGTCCGAAGTTGGATGGCTTACACTTTGACTCTATCTCTTCCCAAGAAAACGATTTTCTTGAGAGGGCAGTCCAGGAAGAGGAAGTGTGGGCTGCTATTCAAGATCTTCGGGGCAACAAGGCATTGGGTCCTGACGGTTTTTCCCTTGCTTTCTACAAAAAATGTTGGGTGGTGATCAAGGAAGATCTCCTTGCTGCGATTGCTGAATTTTTCCATGACTCTACCTTCGTTAAGTGTGCTAATGCGACGTTTATTTCTTTGATTCCGAAAAAGGAGGAGGCCACTAACATCAAGGATTTCCTCCCTATTAGCTTGGTGAGCAGCTTTTATAAAATCTTGTCTAAAATTCTTGCTAATAGGTTAAAGAAGGTTTTTCCGAATATCATTTCCCACTCCCAAAGTGCTTTTATGAGGGGGAGACAGATTTTAGATAGGGTTTTAATCGCCAACAAATGCTTGGATTCGCGGCTTAGAAAAGGGACTTGTGGTCTGATTTGTAAGTTAGATATGGAAAAGGCGTACGATCATGTTAATTGGAACATTTTGCTGTACATTATGCTACGTATGGAGAGGATGGATCAAGGCTTGCATCCAGTCGGTGTCTTTCTCTATCCTAGTGAATGTTACGTCAACCAAGTTCTTTGGTGCTTCTAGAGGATTGAGACAAGGAGAGCCGCTTTCACCTTTTCTTTTCGTGATGGTGGTGGAAGCGTTGAGCAGAATTATTCTTAGAGCCAAGGAAGGGAATTTGCTGAAGGGTTTCAAGGTAGGTAGTGGTGATCT
>JAUPMG010016724.1:0-15368 GCA_031762675.1 Pachysandra terminalis
CAATGTTGGAGGTTGACTGTCACGCCCCAAATCCGAGATATAGGATCTCGAGGATGGGAATAACCTTTGGATCCACCACATGGATGCGGATTTCTATTCACAACACAACCATTTTCCTAGTCAATCAGAGTCTAAAATAGTAAATCAGCAGAAGTCTTAACTAAAAAAAAACCTGTAGCTCAACTTATGTCTATTAAGCTTAAACCCACATGAACAAAATAGACATCTACTCTCTTACAAGTCCAAAGCCCACTCGGGGTCAAAACCAAGTCAATAAAAACTAAGTATAAATCATTATAAATAAGTCAAGTATTTAAATCTAAATGAATCTCCTCTCCAGACCGACACATCAAACGAACCGATCACCTATTTCAACATAAGGGTCAGCCAAAGTCTCGTAGAGAAATCCAAAGAAGTTACAACAACTATCATCATAGATGCATAACAACACAGGTTTATTTCATACAATTTCAATCAACATACAATACAATAGTCTCAATTTATTAGCATGCTCATCATCATATTAAATCAAACATATATAATATGTATATCACATTCAACATTGTAATCCCATTACACTTGAAAATCACACAAGCAGTTATATTATATCACAACAAATTGTTCACATGGTCCCACCATGATAAATCATAGGGTACACATGATCCCATCATGCATTCAAACCCAATCTACATAGTCCCACTATGCATCAAAATATAACCTACATGCACAATACATAAACCACATAGTCCCACTATGCATCACAAATACACCACATGATTCCACCATGCAAAACAAGCAACCACATAGTCCCACTATGCAAACAAACAACCACATGGTCCTACCATGTAAAACAAGTAACTACATGGTCTCACTGTGCCAAACAAGTATCCACATGGTCCCACCATGCCAAACAAGTACCATCCAAACACAAGAACAAACACAAGCACAAACAATCAACAAGTGGAGATACAACAACGTTCACTTCAAATCAAACATGTGCAATGATCAATGTAATGTGGTATGATGCAATTACGAATTATGAAATGTCGATGCTATGCATATGCAATGAAGGAGTAATTAGATCTAGCACAATCACATGCTCATTCAATCATATGACCATTCAACCCATTCCTTAAGGGACTTACACCCACAGTAGAATACCACCATTCCTTTTACATTATTCTTTAAGGGACGTTTACCTCACGGTAGAATACACCAGTATACCAAACTATTCCTTAAGGGACTTTCACCACACGATGGAACACACCAGTACACAGATTCCAATCCTTAAGGGACTTTCACCACATGGTGGAACACACCATTACACAGATATATAGTCAATCCCATTGACTTCTAATGGATACTCCCAGCACCACTCACAACCATACATAATCAATACATAGTTAATCCCATTGACTTCTAGTGGATACTCCCAGCATCACTCACAAACACACAGTGGATACTCCCAGCACCACCCACAACACAATCCATACATCACAATCAATCATACACAGGTAGTGGATACTCCCAGCACCACTCATACATCACACAATTTAACATTAGAACCAATCATAAGATAGGCAGTGAATGCTACTAGCACCACTCAAACAACTCAATTTCCTATACTAACATTGCTTACCATCCCAACCTTATCTTGTAATCCAATATCTAAGTCCAAACTCACTAAAGTCAAAATCACATCATATCACATCTAAGGCTGCCCTATTTTCCTGAAAATCATACCCCATCATACACTTTTTATCATTTGGCCTTAATCATCCTTTTTTGCAGACAAACCAACCTCATACACATGTTTAAAACACCACAAAGGAACTTTCGCTAAAATTTGGGATCTATTGGGGCTCGGTAGATCCTTGGTATGTACCAAAAGTCCTACCGAGGCTCGGTAGATAGTCCCGAGAGCTATATTTTCTGGGCATTTTCAGTAGATGTCTCAGCATCTACCGAGAGTCCTACCGAAAGCCTATTTTAGCCCAGAATTGGGTTTTTCTCTCAAGGCTTTGTGCCTATACTCTCAAATACCATTTTTTACACTTCTAAACATTAAATATAATCTTCAATTCATCATAAAATTGATCAAAACTTAATAAAAGATATGCATTATGAACACACAAGTAATGAATGGTAGATATGTATGAAGTGTATTGTTATGTGTGACATGAAGTGGTGCTTGTGATGGATGAAAGGATGCAAGAATACAAGGGTGTTAGGCCAAGCCTAACCATATATTCCATCCACATACCCTCTAGGAAAATCTGTCCCAGGAATGTGCCAATACGACCATATCACTTTCAATATCCATTTCTTTTAGGGGATACTACCCAAGGTAGAGAATGCCATCATTTTTCAATTCATGAGATAATACCCAAGGTAGGAAATCTACCATCTTTCCTTTCAGGGGATAGTACCCAAGATTGTATATCCACCCTCTTTCCTTTCCGAGGATAGTACCCAAGGTAGGAAATCCACCCTCTTTCCTTTCAGGGGATAGTACCCAAGGTAGGAAATACACCCTCACACAATCAATTAGTGCACTCATCTTGACTCACTCACATCACAAGGATTCCCAGTGATTTCCTCTAGCATCTGTAACGACTCGAACCTAGGCATTTTAGTGTGGATTAATTTAAACAACATTTGAGGGATTTAATTAGTGTTATTAGAAATTTAATTATGAATAGTTTGTTAATCTTGATTTGTGCTAGTATTTGATAGTGAAACAATAGAGACAGTCCTATGTGTAATTAATTAACATTTAGGGTGATGAAAATAATGAGAGATTCAAATTTGAATCTCAGCCATATCTGAGGACGGTTGACATGGTCAAGGAAGGATTTGAAGGAAGTTACTATTACCTCCTTGGTCATTCCATCAGTGAAGACTCAATAATGGTATGAGAAGAAAAGAAAGAGATTAGACTATGAGGAACAAACCCTAGCCGTACAAGATTAAGGAGAAAGGAGATGGAGAAGGGGATCAGATGAGGTTAATGGGAAAGCTTGAACCGGATCTTAGCATCTAAGCTACTGTAAGTTACATTTCTGTATGGTTCTCACTATATCATAGAAAGTTTTGCATTTACCTTCAGAAGATGATTTAGATTCGATAATTCCTCGCTTATTTTCGTTGAAAGATGTACTCACCATGATATTTTGGTTGATCGATAGTGATATAGGGTGATTTTCATATATGAATATGCATTATACTGAAAACCGTGTTCAAAATCTCAAGAATTAATAATCGAGAAATACCTTCGTGAACCATCGGTAGGTTCGTCGGTACACCGACTGGACTACCGATGGATTGTGAAACATAGATTTGAGTTGGTCGGTAGGTGTCGGTACACCGACCACACTACTGACAGGGGACCTCTGTCACTGGTTGGTAGGAGTCGGTATACCGATCACCTTACCGACAGTGAGTAGATTTATGGATTCTAATTGGTCGGTAGGCGTCGGTGCACCTACCAGCCTACTGACGGATCATATCTTTGGAAAATCTTAGTTGATCAGTAGACGTCAGTACACCGACCAACCTACCAACGGATTAGATTTGGACATGATAAACTGTTTTGAATTAAATTTCTGAAGTGATTGAATGTAATTGGATTTATTGATTTCCAAGGAATGTTTACTACAAGATCAGAGTGATATAGACCCCAACCAAATGATACAAACCTAGAAGGTCAATATTGTGTTGTACATAAAATTATGAAGGGAAATACCTGTGATTGCATGTAACGGATTGTACATAAGTATGGGCACACAGATGGCTTCTGAGAAGAGTTTTTACTGATAACCCTACTTGTGATGTGAAAGGACACCAGTGATGGTAGCCGGCAGATTGTTCGTGTGTATGGGCGTACGAATAGTTTCCTATGGACATTATAACCGGGATCCTACTATGGATTTGTGAGTGTGGGAGATTGTGTGGCCTCGTGTCCACCTTTTATGTCTTCGTGGCAGGCCCATAGTGAGGCTGGCAGGCTGGCCTGGCATGCAAAGTATCTCACGTTTATATATAGATGGTAATTGATTTACTTAACTAGTTCACTAAATTGTGATGGACGGAGTAGGTAAATGATTAGCCTGTCTGGGTCAACCGGGCAGAGACAGATAGAGCACATGTGATGTGATTGTTGAGTGTTTGGTTTTGCACTTGGATTAGGAAACTTATGATGATTCCTAGTAGATTATCCACATGTATGGGCGCGTGGATAGTGTCTATGGGTATTATCATTGGAGTCCTAAGTTAAGCATGCATACATAATAAATTACGGTGAACTGTTGAATGAGATCTGGAAGTAAGAGTACTAAGTTCCAATGAAGGGACTTATAAGAGGTTGTACTATACCTTGGGTTATATTTCCATAAATCCAGTCAGAGGTTGTATTGTTCCTCGAGTTATATTCCCAGAAATATAGTAAGAGGTTGTACTGTACCTCGGGTTATGTTCCCAGAAATTCAGTCAGATGTTGTACTGTACCTTGGGCACTGTTCCCAGAAACTCAGTCAGGCTATACTGTGCCATGGTGGTAATCCCTAGAAATTCAGTCAAATTGATCCCAATGAATAACTTGATACGAAACCTTAGATAGTACATACACTCAAAAAAGATTATCAATTCAATCCATTATTTGAGCATGCCATTAGTATCGTTTGAATGTGTCATCCCATACCTAATTCACATTAATCGTATTGGTGCGTATAATTATGAATTGAGTTTCTTCCTATCACAATTGAGTTTACTTCATTTCTCTGTTTATCTGTGATACTAGTGATGATTGGGTACAGATTTTCTCTTACTGGGCATTCCAAGCTCACGCAGCTTATTGTGTCAGGTTGAAGTGGAATGAGGATTTAGACTTATTTACAAGCTTTTCGCATACGTTGGTATTTATCCTTTTTCGCTTCCGCACTCTTAAGTATTTAATGAAAGTAATAATAATTGCTTTTATTAATTTTTGAATTTGATATGACAATCCGTGGTTCAGAAATGGATCCCGAAGTTCTCGCCATGTGATCCGTGCCTCCCGCATTGGGATTTGTGCTACGGGATCTGGGGTGTGATAGCATCACTCTCAAACAACTCACAAATCAAAAGACATACAAAGGACCACATACCATGCACTTATCAAGTTACCAATCAAGGGTCATCATTCACCCTAATCTCATACCATATAATTCATAATATGTTACTTAGAATCATTTTCGCATATCATAACACACCAAACATAGTTACTTCATATTGAAAACTAGGTAGTTGACACTTTTGTTGCACAAAACCTTACACATGTATTTTGCACACAAACCAACACCACACACAACCCCAAAACACATTTATTATTTTTCCCATAAAATTTGGGACCATTCTGGGCTCGGTAGCTGCCAAGCTACCTACTGAGAAACATCGATAGCTAATTGTGCTAGTTGCCGAGCCTTGGTAGCAAGGCCAGATAATTTGGATTGCTCGGCAGGTATTTTTGGTAGCTGCCGAGCTACTTGTCGAGGCTTGTGAAAGCTAGAATTTCACACTTTTCACATAGGGATTCGTTCCTAAACAATCACAAACATAATTTCATGCTTTTTAACTCCAAAAACAAAGATTTACACTACCATAAACCAAATCAACATGCTATGAACAAAACCTACCTTCAAATCAAAGATTTACATGATCAAATCACCAAAATTCTCAAGATCTAAGTTCATAAACTAGAATTTCTTCTCAATTTTCATAATTCAACAAACATAGCTATATCCATCACACATCCTGTAAAATTCATATATAAATATGCATTATTCAAATAACATGCAATATCAAAGATCTATATGCATTATTCTATAGAATTATCATATTCTACAAACATACCCACAGTAAGAATTAAGGAAATTCCTACCTCTTGTCAAGCCTTGGTTTTTCTGAATCTTCAACACCAAAAATCTCTAACAAAGAAACTCCTTTTTGCTTTCTTTTTTCTTCTCCTTCTTCCTTCTCTAGCAAATTTTGCAAATTCTCTTCCTCTCTTCCTTCTCCTTTGGTTATTGCTTTTTCTCCCCAAATAGCAGTTATTTTCCCACGACTCTATGCGGAGGAATTGTGGTGTTAGTGGAGACTTTCCCTCCACACCAATTAAGATTCAAATTATCGAGTAAAGACCAAAATAGCCTCACCTTTATTTACGGGACAAACGACCAACCTAAGGTCTAACACACCTTATGCTTTGGGGCCCAAGCCCAAATCTATTGAAATTTATTAAAAATTCATAAATCACCCCATATTTCAACTTAATTTCTCTATAGTCCAATTCAGCCAATCTTTTAACAATTAAATTTTAAAGTTTATTTAGATGATTAAATTGGATTTAATCATTAAATAAAAGGGTGGGTTAAGGTCACTACAGATATCCAACCTAGAGAATCTCTCTTCTCTCTTCATCTCTTCTCTCTAGAGATCTGGTTTTGCTATCAAGATTCTCATATAGAGATCTGGTCATTTAAGTGTGGGCCTATTGTATGTGGTTCTAATAATCAGATATTCTGATGTGGACATCTTTCGATTCGATAGAGATCTTCTGCTGCAGATCCGGATTCATGACATCGAGATACGTGATCCGGGTCGTATACAACCGTCAGTATCTGATATATATTAAGACTATATGAATTATTTTAAATGAGCACATTAATATGAATCTAGTGACTGAGTATAGAGATCTGGGCTTGTGCTCATGAGGGGTTAGAAATACTCAATCCGATATGACCAAATGAGTATGGGGCATATGTGAGACTTTTGATAGTGCATCTTCATGTTAGTTTTATGGAACTTGATATGGAGTCGTTCACCCGTTCTTATGAGCCCATTAGTCACACACTCAACGACCTGTATGATTAGCACACATGATAGGAAGATATGATATTCATGAGAGAGATGAACGCTTGGTGTCCATTATAGACAAGTGGAAGATGTTGGATTTTAGTGTTGGATCAATCCGGTTGGTCTATTTGGTTGGGCCGACCCGAGTCCCCACATTGTATGGGACATCCATTCTTGGTGAGAGACCAAGCGTGACTTGGACTCTCTCCTATTGTTTAGGAGAGAGAGAGAGAGTCCAAGATTGAGTTAAGTTGAGTCTTCTATTGATAGAAAACTCCTCACCTCCCAAATATGATTAACACGATTGAGATCTCCTATTCTTGAGACTCCTTCATTTTCATCATCTCTACCTTCCTAAAGTGAGATCTAGGACTGCTAGTAGGGTGTCATACCACAACCATAGGTCGATTGAGTGTGAACATCCATGTGCAATTCTAGTAATCACACATATACCGATAAAAAACGACAATCAATTCGATACAGATCTTCTGTTAGAGACCCAAATTTGTGTGCATCAAGATACATAATCCGATTCGTATCTAATAATGCAACTAGATAATACCCACAATTTCTTTTAAACATACAAATTGATATTGCATTTAGGGCTAATAACATCACTGTCATTGTATTAGGTTGGATTGATAGATTGGACACTCAGTTGGATTAATTACTTAGACCCTTCAATTTGGTTTTTAATTGATTTGCATCAACCATAACCAAATTGACCAAATGACTTGAACCTTTACAACAATATAAAATGTTAGCATATAAAGCAAACCACACAAAAGAACCTTTCCTAAAAACAAAAGCATAACAATAAATTAATTAGCGATAAGAAAGAGATCTAAGGCACATTTACAAGCCGAAAGAGAGAGAGAGAGAGAAGAACTAGAGAAGACCAAAGCAGCAAGTTAAAAAGGTTTCTTATAATACTTAAACCAGGTCAAACGGTGACATGTAATTGACTTTATCCAAAACACCCGAGTCAAAAGTCTTACTTTTACCGCACAGATGGGGCATCTACTGAACATATTGCACGTGTAAGAGTCTGGAAAGCCATCACAAAGGCAGTAATATCGAGAAAACCACTCGATTCGAAGTGGGTCCCATCTCTCCCTCTTCTATCTCAGCCCTCGATCCTGGTAAAAGCAAAAGCAAAAGCCTTTTACCATCCGGACATCACGTGCTAGAATCATGACATCACGCCACTACCCACGTAATACGAAGCTTCATAAAGAGACAAAAAGCAGTCTCACGTGTAACATAGCTGTCAACACGTGACAGAGCGTTTAAACGACCGTTTGCATTAAAGTTGACGCCGTCAATAGATTCCCCGGCCGGCAACCTCCAACCAAGATCTTTACAAGAGATCATAATACAGGTGTCGTCATCATGACGTCATAATCAAACATGGTAATCGAGAAGATTGGAAATAAAGGAAAGTATGTATCCTTCTTAGATGTTGCTCTTAACTGTCCTTCACTAAACGTTTCACTTTACCATTGGCAAAATTTTGGAATCCATATATAAAGAAGGATGTGCACTTTAAGATTGTGGGCCTTAATTTGAAGATGGTTTTGATTTATTCAGGACAGAGTAGGATCTTCTGGTAGAAGATCCCTATTAGGCTCTTGTTAAGTCCACAGGAGGGTAACACGTGTTCATGAGTGGATCCCATTAAGAAGGGTGACCTACTTATTTTTAAAACTCTAAGAAAATAGTGAACCCTAGGATCCATTACATTAACCGGCTTCTACATATTAAGGTAGAAGCCAATTAATATAGTAGGCCTGCTTAATGCACATGTTACCTTCCTACGGATCAAACAGGAGTTTATTCTAATAAAAGATCCCGATTCATTAAGGATCGGTTAGATGTATATCCAAGAAGGACACCAACAAAAATCCTTTTTTAATTTTCTCACTATATTTACCACCTAAAACCCTAGACCATTTAGGGATTTGACGGTTCTTCAGCTCCTGCATCTTCTGGTCTTCAGAAGACCAAAAGATCATCATCGTCTAGGGCTGTCCTATATGCAAACAAAAAGAAAAACCCGCTGGCTACATCAAACGTGTCATCCTGTGAAATAGAAAGATTTCTACTACTTTCTCCCACTTTGTGGGTGGGACCGTCTATGGTTTTGATTGGTCAATTGGCAGTCACGTAGAGAAAGGACATTTGGAGGGTCTTGGGGTTCAATTCCACTGTTCTAAGGCGGTCGAGCCAACAGACCTGGATAGCTACACCCTTTCAACCGCTGGCGTCTCATAAGCACTTGAACCCCTAATCGTTTGGCATTTTCTAAGGGAATGGGAAGTTAGTTCCTTGTCCCTTGTCCTTTTTCTTTGCTCTCGCTGTCTAGTTCAACTCTAATGAATTTTCAAACAGAGATATACAAACAAGGTTTGTTTATTTGTCTTTGAACAACCTTTTAATATAACAAGTATATAGAGTCGGTTAATACTGTGAGTGGTGAAGTATTCTATTAACTCAAAAAGTGATAAGATAATAAGGATTTGATCAAAAAGATTTAGTAGAGTGATTAAGGAGAAGATTAAGAATATAAAGATTTGATTGAAGACGTGTAGATAATGTTTTGAACTTATTTCTTAATTAAATATTTGGATTAGTTAATTTTTATATTTATTTTTGTCTCTTTTTTATTTAAATCCATAATAAAACATGTTTGTAATCACCTTGAATTATCAATAAACTCAGTTTCTCTTCACCATTTTCATTAGATGAATCTAATCAACATAATGAAAGTAGTTTCTAATTTCAACTCTAATTTTTTGTGTATGAAGGTTTTACCCTCTTTCGTTCTTACTAGTTTTAGTAAATTTACTCTCCATAGCAATCTTTTCTTTCTTGCATCCTCCTCCTTGCTTTTGTTCTTTTTTTTTAATATATTTCGAGTTAAAGTTAGGATTGAACCTATGATCTTGGGGTTGCATTACTAAGAAACTAGCTTTATGAACTAATATATATTACTTTGAACAAAGTATGCCATAGTCTTGTAAACGGTCCAAATTTATATATATATATATATATATATATATATATATAGTCAATGATCATTAATTATAATTGTGCAACCAATAGATTCTATTATCAAACACTTGAGACCAAAAATAAGCTTGATTTGATGTTGCAAGCGTTTTGATATACTTGTTTTTTAGGTAGAATCCATTCACATATTAATTCCCCAAAAGAGTCCAACTGTGTAGGTGTTCAGAATCATAGAATATATCCTACTCAAAATTGTCTGAAAAAAATCTTCTAGATGGAGCCAAGAATAGTTTTTGTTTGGTTTCGATTTTGGATTACGATAAGATAAGTGATCATAGCCGAAGATTTTTAAAATGAACTTACTACCTAAAAGTACCCAAAGGTTAGGAGTTATCATCAATCATTTTTACAGTATGATTGGACACTATAGCCTTAATTTAAATGAGGTAATAAAATAATAATTAAGTATTGACATCACTAAAAGCATATCAAGAGATCAATGGGTTCGGAGATTCGATTATAAGAACGGGAAAGGTGTTAGGCACATCATCTCATCCGGTCTAAATCGGTTATTTACTCATTGATTTCCCTATCATCCTCACAAACATTTGACTTAGATTGTAATTGAAATAAGATAACAACTAAACTAAGACTTATGGGCTCACATTTGGTCAACAAAAACATTCATACATGTCTTAAGATTACCAACATTCTAACTTAAACCGGATTCTACATGAGGAGAGAGAGGTGTATGCATCTAAAGGTCAATGGGACCCCAAAACCAGTAACCCTACCTCCACATATGGATTCTCCACATGCTTTTCAGATCGTTTGGTATTGGGGTGGAGTGTTACGCAGTGACACCAGGGAAAATGGTCACCTGACCATTGGCCTATTAACTCCGAGAGCGTAAGATTTGCCACCAGAGACAATGATCGCCTATTTGCAAGCTTACTAAGCCCCTTCTAAAATAGGCAAAAATGAGTGGGACAAGGTTTGTGAGTTTACTTGATGCATTTTGTTATTCAAGCATGCATTTATTGTAACTTACAAATCAATATTAAATCTAAGAGAGAAAAATATATTCATCCTTAACAATCTATTATTACTACACTTGAATGAAGAAAAACGTAAACACTATCATTCTTGAAGAAGGATGAAGCAAATTGGAAAGTAAAGAAAAGATGCATGCTTAGTCTGTTACCTATAAGAGTCCATGAATGTATGGACTTTATCCATGAGTAGCTGTTAGCATGCCTACGTGTATATCTTTAAATTCAAATTCTAGTTGTAACCAACTTGTACTTTGTACTTCTGTAACTCTATTAATAAACATATTTATGGCTCTCCAAAAGTTAAGGAGAACATTTCTCAAAAACTCTTCATGGTATCAGAGCTACCTAGACTTAAGTCAAATACCATGGAGCCATCATCATCAACTGTGAATGCTACAATTAATGAACTGTCTTTTGGTAATAACATTCGACTGGTTGGTATTCATCATTTTATTTTCTTGAAATTAGATAGAAATAATTATCTATTATGGAAGTCCCAATTCCTTCCCATTCTTCGATTATATGACCTTATGGACATACTACTAATCGGAGAAAAAAATCTGTCCGCCAAAAATTCTATTTAATGAAAATGAGACTGAATCCTATCTAAATCCGACCTATACAGCCTAGCACAAGAAGGAATGATTGTTACTTAGTTGGATTATATCCTCTTTAAGTGATAGTGTTCTTGCTCATGTCATTGGCTATCAAATGCCAAAGAAGTTTGGTTAACTCTTGAGAATATTTTGTCGTCCCACTCAAGAGATCGTATCATGTAACTAAGGTTGCAACTACAAACACTTCGAAAGGGATCAATGACTATGTCAGACTATTTGCAAACTGCCAAAGGAATAGTTAATAGTCTCTATTCAGCAGCTCAACATGTGTTTGATGAAGATTTAATCCTCTACGTTCTTATTGGTTTGGGTACAGAATATGAGTCATTTTTTACTTCAATAACTACTCATTATGACCTTGTCTATACAGATGCATTACATGATTTGCTTTTTAATCAGGAAATAAGACTTGCTCAACAAAATTTCACTTCCTTTAATCAAAGTGGAATCACTACACACGTGGTAGTATGAGGAAATCACTTTTCTCGTGGTGGTCGATGAACGAGCCATCAACAACCAAACTTCAATCGAAGAGGAAGAGGACGTGGTCGTGGAAAATCAACCTATCAAGGCAGTGATCGTCAACAACATAATAATGGTTAACAACAGTTCTTATCTACAACTTCACGAGTCGTTTGTCAAATATGCAATTTTCCAGGCCATTCAGTCATAAATTGCTTCGATCGTTATGACCATACTCTATAGGAAGAACAATCGTTTGCACTTGCTGCTATGCTAGACAACCATCCAACGATGTTTCTTGGTACCTTGACTTAGGTGCCAGAAGTCATATTACCTTTGATCCCAACAATCTATCCATTCGGTACGAATATGAAAGACCAAATCAAGTGCGTGTTAGCAATGGATAAGGTTTGAAAACATAGAACATTGGTTCTTTCCTCCTATCAAGTTCATCTAGTAGATTTATTCTGAATGTTGTTCTTCATGTTCTTGATATTAGCAAAAATTTACTATCGGATAGACAATTCACAACTGATAACCATGTTACTGTTGAATTTAACAGTTTCTCTTGCATGATAAAGGACCGCAAAACGGGGAGGGTTCTACTTCAAGGACAAGTTAAAGATGGCCTCTATCAACTCTCTTCTCATAGACCATAAAAATTTGATCCAAAATCTGCACTCATTGGAGAGAGAGTTTTATTCGATATCCAGCATCAACGGCTTGGCCACCCTCATCCCGCATAGTGGATCATATATGTTTGCAAATAAATTATCAAATGTTAAAAATAAGGCTTTGCCTAATATTTTTTTTCAGCTTACCAATTAGGAAAAAGTCACAAGTTACCTTTTTATTTTTTACATATATGGCCCAATCGTTTGGTCCATTGGATCTACTATACTCACATGTTTGAGGCCTGTCCCGAATTTGTCCAATAATGGAAGTCAATATTATGTTCATTTTCTTGATGATTATAGTAAATTCACCTGGCTCTTTCCTATGTCTTGCAAATTTGTTGTTTCGAATATTTTAATTAACTTCAAAACTCATGTGGAGAAATATTTTGGTTGATCAATCAAAGGATTGTGGACTGATTGGGGTGGAGAGTTTCAATCCGTAAGTAAATATTTATTTGCACTAGGCATTTATCATTGTGTCTTTTGTCCTCATACAAATGAGAAAAATAATTCAGCAGAAAGGAAACACCATCATATTGTTGAGACAGGTCTTACTCCCCTTGCCTATCCGCCAATGCCTCTTAAATTTTGGATGGATGCTTTTCATTCAATCACGCATCTTTTCAATCGTCTTCCCACTCCAACGATTGGTAATATGAGTCCTTGGGAGAAATTATTTGATATAAACTGGACTACAAATTCCTGAAGGTTTTCGGTTGTGCCTGTTTCCCATATTTGATGCCATATAATTCACATAAATTTTAATTCAGATTCATTAAATGTGTTTTTATTGCCTACAACAACTCTCATCATGGCCATAGGTGCTTGAATCCTTTGTCAAATCGCATCTATATTTCTTGACATGTTTTCTTCAATGAGCTTGAGCTTCCTTATTTTTCTTTACACAAGTCACAAGACACAGATATTATTTGGGTTCAATTTTAATTATTCCAAGAGATCTTATTCAAACTTGGACGAGAACTTCTTTATCCTTGGATCGTTTGGGATCTACATCACCACATAATTCATGTTTGTCTTTTCCATGTGAGTAAACTGACTTAGTTAATGCAGTTGTTGCCACAAGGAAATCTTCAAGATCTTGTGGGTCAAGCCCCTTTTATCTACTATACTTGTGCAACAATAGGTCTCCACATCATCTACACCAAGGACTGCTTAACTTCCTAATTCTTCTCCAACAACTTCTAGTGTATATGGCCCACCTTTATCTCCTAGTATTTTACCAGAAGGAAAGGAACGGCCAATGTAAGAACCTGAACAATTACCCCTAATTAATTAAGAGTCTAATGATTCAACTGTATAAAATTTGGTATAAGATATGCAAAGATCTAAAGGATCCTATAGTTATTGAATACCAAACATATGCTGGAAAATTTCCAACCAATATTATACAATACAAAGACTCGACTAAGACGAATATGTAAGTACACAAATAAATAAAAAACATAGCTAAACAGATTAATTAAAAATAAAAAATTCTACTCAATACCAGTATGTGATTGTGGCAAACTTTAGTGTGGGTTCATCCTTTTCTATCTTTGATCTCGTTGTAGCAACCGAGACTGAGGTTTCCAACTTGGGTTTTCCTATGCGACATACATTGTGAAGGAGATGTACAGACGAATCATGGGGTTTCGTCCGGCGGATTGAAATTGAAGATGATGGGGTTAAAACAGAAGAAATAAAAAATTATGGAATGTTGATAGGTTTTTAGATTCGTGGGGATGAAGAAGAGATTGAAAGAAACGAAGCAAATGTGTTTGCTTCTAGGGTTTTTGATAACCCACAAATTGGGTCTTCTTCCTCCTCTTTTCTATTAGGGTTTTAGAAAGGAATAAGGCTTGAGATTGAGATTGAAGGTAGAGAATAGATTAGAAGAGAGATTAGATAGAGATTGAGAGAGAAAATAGAGGGAAAAATATAAGGATGAGGATTGGAGAAGGATTAAGATAGAAGGGATAGGGATTGAGAGAAGAGAGTTTGAGAAGGAGAAGGAAAAGGATTGCTAACAATTTAACTGCCATGCAGTGGCTATAAGGAGGGATGATCGAAGGCAAAGAAGGGGAAGAAAAATTTGAAAAAAGGAGGAAAACGGAAAGAAAATCTGAAGGAAAAAAGAAAAGAAAAGAAATTAGAGAGGATTTGAGGAAAAAATTGCAGGATTCGAAGGGAAAAATCAGCTGCAAAATTCGGTGGAGAAGAGGTAATCCTCAAACCAGATTCTTGGATTTTTCTGTTCGCCCATCTTCATCAACTCTTAAACCCCACCTGTAGAAACCAGTTCGTCCCTAACCTCATCCCTAGCAAAGTCGCCAGCTGTGAACTACCCCGAGTCGGACGGATCCTAGATAGAATGGGTAAATAGGAGTCGCCACCATCCATTGGATTCGGATGTGAATGGTCACCTATGGGTTTGTTCTTTTATCTCAAAATAGACCTAAAAATATGATTTTAATATTGGTCTAACCAGATCGGGTAGGGAGGTTTAGTTAAGAGAGCGGGAAGGTGTTAGGCACCCACTCTCTTCCGGTTTAACCGGTTACCTAATTTAATTCTATTTGGCCAATTAACTAAAATATTAAAGCAATAAAAAGAACCTAGAACTAAATAACGACAGTTCTAAAAACCTAAAATAT